>JAJHZJ010000107.1:5233831-5516917 GCA_023548195.1 Bettongia penicillata ogilbyi | reverse complement strand
TGTTAAATGATTTATTCAATGTTAAGTTCCTATCCACAGGTAGTAAAAGGCAGAATCTAGTTTCAAACTCAAGTCCTGTTAATTCAAGTTCATCATCCTTTTGGTTAGGAGAAGAAGGGAGGACAGAGAATACACATTTATGCAGCATCTACTATGTGATAAGCACTTTACAAATAATATCTCATTTGATCCTCACAATAACCTTGGGAGAGGATGTTATTATTGTCATCATTTTAGTTGAAGAAACAGAGGTTAAGTGACTTAATTAGGGTCACACAGCTACTTAGTGTCTGAGGTTGAATTTGAACTTGTCTTCCTGACTCCAGGCCCATCTCTATCCACAAAGCCCACCAATTGCCATTTAAGCACATTGCCTCTTGTCTTTTGTTATAGAGGCCATGGTGATGTTCTGCTCCCAGTGGGGTAAATGTGGTATGGAGTTCAGGCATGGACTCTTGATAGAGTAAATGAAAGAGAGGTCTTTCTGGAAGTGTTTTAGGCAGTGTTATCTGCCTATCATGGAGTTCCTCAGACTTTAACAGATAACAATACTAGCTGCTTTCATCAGGAATTATAGAGTATATCTTGGAAAGCTATGTGGAGCCATGCAAAATCACTGTCCTAATCACAATACTGTGACCTTATCAAGGTTCCATTCTTTCTCAAGATGGAAAGCACCATCTCTACTTTCACACTTTGTGAGTTTGTGTGTGTGTGTGAATATTTTGACTGTGTACTCTCACCTTTTACTGGTGGTGGTTGTTGGGCGGGGGGGTTGATTTCTAACAGTCCTTCTGAAGACACCATCTGGGGAGGACTAGTCCAAGGAGGCCTGCTAAATGTCTTTTTTTTAGAATTCATTTGGCATCAGCCAAGGAGGTCAGTCTAGATTGAGCCCAATATCCATTTCCTGAATACCAGCAGTTGCTTCCAGTTTCCAGTGTTATAGTGGGAATGAAGTAGAGTCTAGCCTTATGTACTTTGAAGTAGTCATGATGAGGATGTCCAGATATAGCTCACTTCTAGCTGGGCAGCAGTCATTGTTCTGTATGGGCAAATGCCAACACTATTAATTCTCAGTTTCTAGTTGAGAAAGTGACTAGGCTATGTCTCTGACTCAGGGTTTATGACCCCCTCCACTGCTTCTTCTCTTGCCAGAGTCCAAGTCCACTCCAGAAAAGAAACCCTAAAGGTGGGGATCAGTGAGGTGCTGCTTCCCTGGAAGCCATCTTCTTTGTCCATTGCTTGCTTGGGTTCTTGGGAGGGTGGGAGCAGGGCTTTGCTCAGGCCATGTCCCTGAGGAGCCAGTAGAGACAGGTCAGGAGAGGGGAATGGGGTAGAAGGGCATCCCTTGGAGTGAGGGTCTGAGAAGTAGACTCTGGGTCTGGGTCTCTTCCTTGGCCCCTCCATCCCTTCTCCCTCCTGGCAGCCTACTTGACTATGCCTGCCCACAGAAGGACAACCTACCACACCTTTAAAAATCTTTTGGGACACTTAATCATCTAGAATGTTAACTATAGAATGTGAACTTTACAAAATATGTTAACTATCCTTTCTATTCTTTGTGTCATCTGCAAGTCTGACAAGCATGCCATGTATTATCTTTATCCAAATCACTGATTAAAATGTTATACAAAATGTACTGGGCCAAACCAAAATCTAGCACTTGGAATTGGAGCCAACTTGACACTGAATCATTTAGCAAATAATCTTTGAGTATGGTCATTCAACCAGTTCTGAATTTATCTAATTGTACTATCACTTAGTCCAGTGGTGTCAAAATCAAATAGAAACCAAGGTCAAAGATCCCTACTATATGTTGACTTAGAAAACCCCATATTAATGTTATCTTTATTCTATTCTATTTATTTTATGAAACATTTCCCATTTACATTTTAAACCAGTTCTGCTGCTATGTTTGACACCTCTGATTTAGCCCATATTTCTCCAACTTTTCCATAAGTCTAGTTTGAGAAACTATTAAATACTTTATTGAAACCTAGGTAAATTATGTCCACATCATTTTCATCACTAAATAATTTAGGAACTCTGTTAAAAAAATAACATTAGTCTGATTTGACTTCTTTTTGATTAAAAATTCCCAGATTTTTGCCATCTTACTTTTCCTGGATACTCATTTATCATCTCTTTAAATATCCACTCTAGAATTTGCCTGGGAATGAAAATAAATGTGACTGGCCTATAGTTTGCTGACTCTATTTTCTCTCCATTAAAAAAAAATTGGGACAACATTTACCCTTCACCTATATGGCAGTGTTCTTCATGACCTTTCAAATAACACTGACTTAGCAATCATATCTGTCAATTTTTTCAAGATCTGAGAATGCTTCTTATCTGGGAATGGTGACTTAGATTCATTAAGGTAGTTTGGCACTCTCTTACTATCTTCATAATTATCTTGGGTATCTACTTCCTATTGATCATTCTGTCATTCATAGTGTAATTGTCATTCTCTTTGGGAAAGAAAATAAACATTATGAGGTTATAAAATGGATAATTTTGATCACATTAAGTTAAAAAATTTTTATTCAAACAAAATCAATACAGCCAAGATTAGAAGTAAAAAAGAAAACTGGGAAATGTTATAACAAATTTCTATGATAAAATCCTCAAGGGTCAAATATATAAAAATATAAGTCATTCCTCAATTAATAAGGTGTTGGAAAGATATGAACAATTTTTTTTAGATGAAGAAATCAAAGCTATCTGTAGTCTATAAAACATTTTTAATCATTATTGATGGAAGACATGCAAATGAAAACAACTTTAAAGTACCACCTCATACCTGTCAGATTGGCTAATATGACAGGAAATGAAGATGACAAATGTTGGAAAGGATGTGGAAAAATGGGACATTAATACCCTGTTAGAGTTGTGAACTGATTCAACCACTCTGGGGAGCAATTTGGAACTATTCCCAAAAAACTATAAAACTCTACATACCCTTTGACTAGCACTAATAGATCTGCATCCCAAGGATTATTTTTTTTTTTGAAAAGGAAAAGGATCTATATATACAAAAATATTTCTGGTAGCTCTTCTCATGGCGTCAAAAAATAGGAAATCAAAGGGATATCCAACAAGTGGAGAATGGTTGAACAAGTTGTAGTATATGATTGTGACGGATGGAATACTATTATGCTATAAGCAATGACAAGAAGGATATTTTCAGAAAAACCTGAAAAACTTATATGAACTGATGATAATTCAAGTGACCAGAACCAAGAAAATATTGTATACAATAATATACACTGATGAACTGTGAATGACTTAGCTATTTTCAGCAATACAATGATCTAAGACAATTCTGAGGGATTCATGATGAAAAAAACCTGCAGATTAAAGCATTTTTTAAACTTTCTTTTTTTCCCCCTTTTTTTTGGTCTGTATTTCCTATCAAAGCATGACTAAGATGGAAAAAAGAAAAAAAATAGAAATAAATGAGTCCTTGAATAGCTTTCCTTTCCTCTGTTGTTTGTCGTCATTATCTTATCCTCCAAAGCCATGGTCCTATCCCTTCTTTGATCTTTTTCTTTCTCTTAATTTAACGACTCTCTGAGGTAGGTGGTGTCAGTATTCCTTGAGTTCCTTTCCAAACTCAACTTGTTCCCAGCTTTAAAAGTATTTTCTTGACATGATTTTACAAGGTGGTGCAATGCTATTATTTGTCTTTTTTTAATCTACAATTCATATCCCTTTTACGTCTAAATTAATCAATGAGTTACCTGTGCAATCACATCAGTCTCTTCGGGTAATTTGCAGTTTTTTTCTCCTCACTGAATTACTTCCCTTTGTGTATATGGATTTTCACTCTTGAGAGTTTCTTAATCCCTCTCGGGACTCACTTGTCCTATAGAAATTTAGCCCATAAGACTAAAATCTTTGAGGTCTGCTTTTCCAAAATTTAGGATAGATCTCATACCACATCCAGCTTCTTCTCTATCACAAACTCTAGAAAAGGGGTGGCCATTCCCTCACAATGTTTCCATCTTATATGGAACCATTTTTTTTTCTTTTTAGTGAGAATTACACCAGAACACAATTTTACCTTTAGGGTTCCTCGACCTTCTGAATGGTGAAATAATTAAGTCGAGAGAGATAAAGACACCTTAAAGATCTTCTAGTCCAAATGGTACATGAACAAGAATTGCCTCTACAATATCACTTCCACCTGAATCCATCCAGTAAACTGGAAGAAGTCCAATTCGTTTTTGGATAGTTGTCATTATTTGGCATTTTCCCCCCTCTTACACAGCTCCAAAATCTGTCCTGTGACAATAGAAAGTGCACAGGCTCAGGAAGGAGAGGATTTGGGTTCAGATTCTCCCTCTGATACTTTACACTTCATACTTAACTCTGCTGAGTCTTATTTTCCTAATCTACAAAATGAGGAGTTGGGGTTGGATTAGTTGTCTTCAGAAGTCCTTTCTAGGACTAAAACTATGGTCCTCTGAATTTCCATGCATTCTCTTAATTTTGCCTGCTATGGCCAAAAAGAACAAGTCTAATACTATTTCCACATGATAACCCTTCAAATAACAAAAGATTGCTATCATGTTCCCTTAAATCTTTTCCTCTCCTCTCTAGATATTCCCAGTTCCTTGAACTTATATTGCACTGCTTGATGTGCATTTCTCTTGTCAAGTGGTTGCCCTCCTCTGTATCATATAATATCTACCTTCATTTCATTGTTCTGCCTAAAATATGGCAGCTCACAACTGAAGGCATTACTGAGCAGGGGAGAATAGTAGAGCAGGGGTATCTCATCTTTTGTTCTGAGCCCTCTGCTTCTCTTAATGCAACCTAAGAATATGTTACCATTTGAGACTGTCCTGTCACCTCTTTTTCTTGCTGTTTCCCATATCATTAGACCAAATGATCACGGACTCTCCATAAATACACTGGCAGTTTTCCCCAGACACATTCCCATGGAAACCAAAACAAAAGGACAGAAAGAGAAGTCTGAGTAGCTCACATTCCTTTGGTGCTACTGAGAAAGTTGAATTTTCTCATTTTTCTTTAAATCTATCCCCTTGTCCATTCTGCCTTTTTTTAGGCTCTGGGACTGTGGGCCAGAACTTAACTTCACGGATGCTTGAAATGTCTTACTTTTCTTTGAGCTTAGGATCCTGCCATCACCAAATCAGTGGACTACTGATTACTCAGCCTGGTACTGGGCCCTCTTTGATCTAGGGAGAAGGGAAGGTAGGCAAGGTGAATTGACATTCTCTTTTTAGTTAATTAGGTTTTTCTAGAGTAGGAGACAATATGTACTGCAGGGCTGTCTATTTCTTAGTCAGAAATCAAATTTAGAGTCTATCAGATACCATCATCAACCCCAGTCAGGACTACTGAAATGAGACATTTTCCTTGAAAAGAGAGCTCTGTTTTGAGTCTTTCATAGAGCCTATACAAACTTGTCATTTAAAAATTCTATCAACTGATCTAAACCAAATACACTTGATTTTTATATAGTTTTTTGATATTATGACTGATAAGAATAATAACAACTCACATTTGTATAGGTCTTTAAGGTTTAAAAGGAGTTAACTCACCATTACCCTGTGAAGTGTGTGTGTTTGCCCTTTGTTGACAAAGACCATGCCATCAGAGAAATAATGACATGACTTGCATTTGACTTTGTTTTGAGTGAGGGAGGGCTGTGCAGGTCACCAGCCTCACTTCTCCTCCACAGCCATCTGAATCCAGTGACCAGATATTCATCAGGATGGCGGCAATTAGGTTAAGTGACTTACCCAAGGTCACACAGCTAGTGAGTGTCAAGTGTCTGAGGTAAGATTTGAACTCAAATCCTCCTGCACTGGTGCTCTATCCACTGCACCACCTAGCTGCCCCATACCCTGAAGTAGGTTGAGGCCAATGCTACTATTCCCATTTTATAGATGAGGAAGTAAGGATCAAGCATGATTGTTCTAGAGCCTGCTTTAATCTGTTTTCTAGAAAGGATTGTTAAGTTTTCACTGTGAGCATTTATATCTTAGAAATCAGCATTCTCTCCAAAATGGGTGGATTTATTGATATTCTAGACTTGAGAAAGTATTACTAATGCATATTAAACTTAACAGTGTACGTGCATGCATTTCCCTCCTTCCCCCGAGCCCTGTGGTTAAACATTTACTAACCACACCCCCATATTTCTCTGTAAACACTGCTTGAACTCATAAGAAATGCAGCAGAAGACTCAGGTAAGGAAGGTGTCACCAGACTGGTGACTGGAAGTTAAAAATTAATAAAAACAACAGGAATGATGATAATAACAACAAGCAGTTGGTATTTTATAGCACTTTCAGGTTTGCAAAATGTTTTGCATCTTAAACCTCACTACACCTGTTGGCTCAGTTAAGTATGAAGTCATACAGTTAAGTGGTTTTCTGACTTCATGTTCAGAACTTTTACCAGAATAACTTTTATGAACCTCAGTGAAAACAATGCTAATGCTATCACAGTGTATTTAAAATAGTACCAGAGCTGAAGTCAAAACATCTGGCTTTAATCCAGCTTCTATATTTTTTCACAACTATTTAACCAAAAGTGTTTATCCATGTGGGAAGTCTCTTAGAAATAGGAAATTCTCTAATATTTGGACAATCCATTCTACTCATACTAAGAATACAGTTTTTGCTTTTTTATATCAAGCCTAAAACTAGCCGAATCTTTATTTACTGTGAACAGTATAGAATAGACCAACAGACAGATGCATAGATATAGTCATAGATAGAGATACAGAGTTGGAAAATGCCTCTAAGGTGAGGTACTTTCATTTTGTAGATGAGGAAACTGAGGCATAGAGAAATAAAATAACTTTCCTAAGATTACACAGGTTTTAAGTAGTAAAGCTGTGATCTGAATCTAGATTTGTCGCCAAACCCAGCACTCTTTCCATTATATCAGACTGACATTTCACCCGACTTTTGTCATTTGACCCTAATTCTAATGTCTGGGTCCAACCAAGTACAGGAAGTCCAAAGTCATTTTAAGTGTTACTTCCTATTGGAAGTTTTTATTTCCTGATTCCCATAGATGTTAGTATCTTCTTCTTCAAATGACACCATCAAGCATTTATTAAGTACCTACTATGTTCCAGGCACTGCACTAAGCACAAAGCTTCCTCAATTTATATTGTATTTTCTTATCTTTGTTAATGTTGTACTATCCTTCTTCCTATATAGAGTAAACTCCTTGAGGGCAAGTGACTATTTCTGGTTTTGGGGTTTTCTTCATTTTTTTCTTTTTTTTTGCATCCCCAGAATATAATTAACTTGATTCTTCCAGCTGTGTCTCCATCCCCAAAATATTCATTCTTTTAAGGATTTGAAGAAATTTTATGTGAAAGAGGGAATAGATTTGTCCTGTTTAGCCCTAGAAGGAAAAACTAAGAGCAAAGAGTAGAAAATATGATGGGAATTTTTAGTTTGGTAGGGAGAAAAAACCTTGCTAATAGAACTGTGTCAAAGTGGAAGTGAATGCCTTGGGAGTCACTGAGAATTAATCTTCACTTGGAGTCTTCAAATAAAAGCTGAGTGGCCATTTGTCAGATATAAATTGTATTAGAAGGGATTTTGATGTTCCATCTGACTCTAAGATCCTGTGGTTCTATGTCATTGTATTTTCCTGGCTCAGTGCACAGTGCGACACAACACACAGTGGGTTTCAAATCTGTAGTCCCAGCTTTTAGTACCAATGCCATTGTGATCGCTAGACTGGTGACTGGATAGTCCATTGACAAACCTCTACATTTTCCAGCCCAGCTCTTCCAAGTCGGTAACTAGCCCTTCTCTGGAAAAATAAAGGCCTGACTTTAATAGCCTGAGGTGGCAGATGTGCTGATGATGTCATTAGTTGATGGGTCCAAGCCTGCAAAATTTATTAGCTGTGGTAGGCTGAAAACCATGATAAGGAAATGTGTTTATTGGAGAAACCATTCCTGGATAATCTAAACTCTGATGGGGAAAAACCTCATTTGCAGAATTTAAATAATGCAGCTTTTCCACCTGCCACTCATAGATAGTTCTTAACCACTGTGTGCAGGCTCCAGGGATTGGATACTACCTCTATTTCTACATCAGTGACTTGAATGTAACGAACACTCCTGGTTTGGGGAGCAGCCAGATGTGCCTCAGGACAAGCCACTGCAGTTAACCTTGAGCAGACATCAATAGGGTGAGTAAACTATATATTCACTAGCTCTCTCTATTTCCACAGTACATTTATTTATAGATATGCTCTATTTTTTTGTTTTCTTTTTAGAAGAATCACATTATTCTTGTTTCAAATTGTCAAAGTCATCATTCATACAATAACAATCCAGTACTTAGAAAGATGACACAGTCAAGTGGAAGAAGCAATGAGTTTGAAGTCTGTATTCCTAGATTTTGATTCCAGAACCATTGAATAGAGACATGACCTTGGATAGGTCACTGGAATTCTCTGGAACCTAGTTTCCATTTCAGTAAAATATATATTGCCATCCTTCCTGTCACCCATGTTCTCATCCTTGAATCCTTTCCCTGCCTTACCTTTCATATCCAATCATCTGAGAAGTCTTGTCTATCTTATTTCCACAACACTGCTAGTATCTGTTATTTCTTCACTTAAAACATCTTCCCCAGAGTTGGGGAACTGCAGCATCAAGGCCACATATGGCCTTCTAGGTCCTTGGACCCTTTTGATTGACTCCAAGTTTGACAGAACAAATCCTTTTATTAAGATGATTTGTTCTGTAAAACTTGGACTCAAAGGACTGAACTTGAGGACCTTGAAGACATACGTCCTTGTGGCTACAGGTTCCCCACTCCTGTAGGCCTTCATTGACTCTCACCAGGAGAATTAGAATAGCTCCCTAAATAGTCCCCTACAACTAATTTCTCTTCTCCAGTGCATGTTCTGCACAGCAGTCAAACTATATTCCTAAAACAAGTAATTACTTTCCATATTACCTTCCTCTCCCTCCACCCAAAGATAGTCAATGGCCCCCTATTATTTCTAGGATAAAACACAAAGTCCTTAAGCCTTTAAAATTTTCTACTACCATACTCCCACCTAAATTTCTAGGTTTTTATCAAATTATTTCACTATATATGCTTTATTATAGCCATATTGTTCAGCTGGTTTCTTAAATGACTGGGAATCCATCTTACATTTTTGATTTTGCAAAAATAGTTCCCTTTGTCTGGGATATACTCTCTCCTCACCTCTTGCCTACAGAATCCCTTGCTTCTTTTATATATTACAGCTTCTGTCAGAAGACTTTCCTCCTACCCACTTGTACTCCAAATTATTAACCATCTCTCCCTCTTCAAATTTCCTTATATTATTTTCTACAAATATTGCTTTTATTTGTGCTTACAAGTTTTATCTCCAATTAATATAAGCTTCATGACAGGAGTTGTTCTTCTTTCCTTCTTTCCTTTTCTTTCCTTCCTTTCCTTCCTTCCTTCCTTTTCTTCCTTCCTTTCCTTCCTTCCTTCCTCCCTCCCTTCCTTCCTTCCTTCCTTCCTTCCTTCCTTCCTTCCTTCCTTCCTCCCTCCCTTCCTTTCTTTTCTTTCTTTCTTTCTTTCTTTCTTTCTTTCTTTCTTTCTTCTTCTTTCTTTCTTTCTTTCTTTCTTTCTTTCTTTCTTTCTTCTTTCTTTCTTTCTTTCTTTCTTTCTTTCTTCTTCTTTCTTTCTTTCTTTCTTTCTTCTTTATGTTCACCTCCCCTTACTCACATAAGCTAGGATAGTTTGCTGTCAAATGTTTTTCCTTTGGATTTTCCAAGGGTTAGATGAGAATATCATATTGATTACCTTAATGCCGCCATTTAAAAGAATGCCCAGAGAAAAACACTGGGAAAATAGCTGATTGCCCCAACCCAAGCCTAGGTTTGAGCAGGATTTGGTTTCCTAGAAACCTGCCTCATCTAAAGAGACATTTAAGCCCTGGCAGGTATAAAAGGTTTGTTTAGCATTATGGGAATCTGGAGCTATTTATGAACAGTACAATGGTAGGAGATGTGTACAGAGATTGAGTAATGCTGACTGGGGAGGAGGACAGGGGATGGTGTAGTTTTGCCTTCTCTCTCCTGAAATCCGTTGATCGGCACTAACTTGGAAGCTGCCCCACAGACAAGCATAGACTGACTGCAGCTGGGTTGCCTAGTCTTTGATTTGTTGTGAATCCTCCCGTTTCAAAGGAAACTGGTTGCCAAGAACCAGGTGCACTAACAGGATGGGGCCTCCTCTTTGGCTCTGTTCCTCCTGACCTGAAGTGCTACTTTCCCATGTCCTGGGTGAGTAACATTCTGAAGACTCTTAGAGGATGGAAGACAAAGGACCACATCAGTCTTCCCTCCTCCTCCTCTCTCCAATTCGTGAATACATCTGGGTTCTCTGTGGTTAAACTAGACGAGTCGCTTTTTCCATAAGTAGGCAATCTGCCTGTGTGTACTGAGCAGTCAACTTTGTGCCCCTAGTCCCTTTATAAAGTGACAAGGGGAGGGGAGAATGCGATGGATGACTTGCCTCTGCATTCCTCCTCCCCGAAATTCCTATAAACCAAGTGAAAATATATTATTCAGTTATTACCTTTCTTTTATTTCCCTCAAAATGCAGGTGAAATGGGAAGTGACCCCCTACTAATGGTTTCTGTATAAAACTTGCAAATGTCAGCTCTTTAATAAGTACCAGAAAAATTCCGCCAACATTGGTAAGGGAGGTGGTCACAAAATCAGTGCTAATAAGTATAAGTCTGCTGCCCAAACAAGAATGCAAATGTTCTGGGTCTGATAAGGCTGATGTCTTTGAATAAACCATTTAGCTTCCCTGAGCCTTAGTTTCTTCAGCTATAAAATGGGACATGATAATGCTTGCATTAACGACCTCACAGGATCAGGTGCTGTATAAATGCCAGCTGTTAATATCATTATTGGTATTTTACATCAGAGACCCAAAGAGAGACTCCACCTAAGATTGGAGTGGAATAGTAGGTCAAATTATATGGCTGCACCAGAGGACGAGCTTTTGGATTAAATAGAGAGTGGTAACAGAAGTACCTTGAAGGGATTGTTTCGAGTTTTAAGAGTGAACCAGAGAAGTGAGAAACATAAGAGGTGTTAGCATCATTTCTATAGAGCTTGTAGCCTGAAAAACACTTCACATTTGGAATAGAGTTCAGGCCTACACTGGAACTGGCTATGTTTGCTACATTGTGTTTGACAGTGAGGAAGAAAAGGGTTAATACCAGAAAAAATTGTCTTTTAGGGAAGACACTCAGGGCAAAGACTGATGGAAAAGCACCCCTCTTTTTAAGCATAGTTGTACCAATGGAGAACTCATCAGAGATCTAAGAGGAGATAAGAACAAGCTTTGCCTTTATTTTGTCACAGTATGATGAGGTTAACAGCCATTCTTAGATGCAGAATAGCAGACAGCTGCTTAAGTGTTTGAATTAAGGAATATTTGATAAGATTCTTACTTAAATTCATTTCTCCATTTGTCTATTATCCTTCTTGAAATTGCCAATCTTAAAGACTCATTCTGCTATTTTTAAAACTACATATCCAGAAACGTTTTGTTACAGAAAAAAATTCCAGTTACCAGTACCCCAGTTTCTGAGTTTTTGTTAATTCCCAATTACTAAAAGTTTTAAACATGCTATAACTCATTTAGCAAAGAACCAAGTTGTCTTTCGCCAGAGATGCCTCCTACTGGCCTGCATATACAACTAACATAATATCTCTTTCCTGCCACTTCATTTCATCCCACAATGGTAAATCATGTAGTATATGCCACGTTTCTCCAACCTTCAGTGCTCACAGTTCAGATATTTACATCTCCATCAATTTCTTTCTCACATGTATAAATATAGTTCATCCACTTTCCAGCTCTGAAAATGTCATCAAATCAGTGCTGCCATTGTTACTGGAAAGAGTAGTTACTCATTTCGCCTGTGGCTCCACTTGCCATCCTTGTAACTTTCCAAACTAGAACATCCCTTCTTGGTTATCAATTCCCTTATTAGAATGCATGCTGTTGAGGACAGGAACTGTCTCCTTTTGAATTCATATTACCCATATTAAGTACAGTGTTTGACAACTTGTGAGCATTTTGGTCTATAGAGTTTAGGGCTAGGAGTCAGGAAGACCTAAGTTCAATTCTGACCTCAGACTAGCTGTATAACCTTTGGCAAGTCACATAACCCAGCTTGCCTCAGTTTCCTCATTTGTAAAATGAACTGGAGAAGGAAATGGCAAACCCTCCAATATGTCGACCAAGAAAACCCCAAATGGGGTCATAAAGAGTTGAACATGACTGACATGACTGGCTCTTAAAAGTCATTTTCTTTCATTTATCCATCCTTTCACAAATGTGAATCAATGTATAAATTTTGTGATTCTTTCAGTTAATTAAGGAACGATATGAAGAAACAAAAAAAACTTCCAAATGATTAAAGCTTTTCAAAAATAGAAGAGCTCCCCCTTCTTTACCCTCTTTGGATATATTCAAATCGAGGCTAGATGGTCACATGGGTATATTATACTGGATAGTCCTTCAAATATGGGTTCAAATATATGATTGCTGATTGCTTTCAACTCTCAGATCCTCTAGTCATAATACGTGGAGAGAAGGTGACTGAGCAGTAACATGAAACATGTCCAGGGCTGGTCTTGTATAGTGGCACTAATTAAGACAGTGTGGTCCAGGGCAGGAATTCCGTAGGTGGAAGGATTAAGTCCTGAACACTTGACCTCTGATACAAATGTCAAAGTGGTTGAGGGGAAGATGATAAGGAAATATTCTGATGTTTAGAGTATAACTTTTAAGTTCTAGAATGCTAAAATATAGACTTTAGGATTTCAGAGTCAACCTTTACCTTAAAGATAAATGTGCTGAAACCTGGGGAGAGGTGACAAGATTTGCTTTAGGTCTTTAGATAACTGCAGAAATAGCATTAGAACTATGAACTCCCTTTCCAATTCCAACCTTCTGTCTTTGTAGATGAACACACACATTCACACACACAAACACACATACACAGACAAAGAGAGAGAAAGAGAAAGACAGAGAGAGAGAGAGAGAGAGAGAGAGAGAGAGCAGAAAAGAAAAATGAGCAGTCTGAGATCACAAAGGTTACGAATGAAAGAACTGAGTTTAACGTTATTGTCTTCCCATAGACTGCCAGCCACTTTCTCACTTTAACCATTTTGGCTCAGGTGTTTTATGTCCCCTCCTCTCCTCCCTATCTTGACTATTCTCTCTCCTTGTTTCTCAGGCTTTGTATTTCTCTTTCTCTGTCTCTGTCCCTCTCTGTCTCTTTCTCTCACTACACACCTACCCACCTCCCTTCAACACATACACATATTCACATCTGGGACTCATGAAACAAATAATCCTAATAATGGTTGCTAGGTTTGTGGTACACCTGTTTCAAACAAAATGTGATGACAGTTTTGGAGTAAAATTGGATATAATTTAAGAATCTAATCACTTGAAAGGACCCATAATTTTTTTTCAACTTGCCACAAATGTTTCCACCTACTTCCTGATCCTCTTCTAAATGAACACTTCCTTAGCGAAAACAGTAGAATTCAAGATAGAACCACACTATTTCTAATTCATTTTTCTCTCTTTTTGTTTCATGATCATAACTGACAGTATTGTTTTCTATTGATCTTATCAGGAATATAAACAAAGAGATGAATCATTTTGGGTGGGCTATCCTGAGAAATTAAATTCCATGTATATTTTGTATGTAAAAAGTGGTTCCTAGTTCTAAATAACTGTCTTTCAAAGGAACCTTAGAAAAATCTCATCTTTAAGTAGGGAGAGGTAGTTTAGTGAGGTGGAAAACATTTCCATCTTGGAATCCACCGCAGACTTAGAATCAGGAGATATGCATTTGAATTCTGTCTTGACAACTTAAGTCCTATGTAAATTTGACCAAACCATATAACCATTCCTCAGTATTACGTTCTTCATCACCACACACACACACACACACACACACACACACACACACACATAAAATTCTGAACTTAAGAAATAAAACAAGGATTTTCATAATGTTCTTCATTTTTTTAAAAGAGAATGTTAAAATTTTCCTTACTTTCCTCAAGAGGTTGATGTAAGGACAGCACTTTGTAAAGCTCCTTAAAATGCTGCTCATTTTTAATGGGATTTTGTTTTTTTCCCCAATTATATGTAAAGAAAGTTTTGACATTCATTTTTATACAGCCCATTGGATCAAAGACTATGTACAATTTGGTTACTTTTTGGATGTAGTTCCGAATTGTTTTCTGCAATGATTGAATCAATTCACAAGTCTACCAATAGTGTGTTAGTGTCCCATTTTCCCCACATCCCCTCCAATATTTATCATTTTTCTTTTCTGTCATATTAGTCAGTCTGATAGGTGTGAGGTGGTTGCATTTAACTTGCATTTCTCTAATCAAATGTAACAGAGCATTTCTTTATATGACTATAGATGCTGCTTATGGTTTTAAGGAAGCATATATTTATTTTTCTTGCTCATGATATTAACTTGCTTGTTGATCATACAGGCCCCTCCAGGTTTCTTTATCCTTCTACATGCTTATGCTAAATTATGGTGTAAACAGTGAAACACATTTATTTACTTTCCTTTGTATGAAATCCAGTACGATGTTTTGCATAACTGGACACTGAAGGAATTATAGTTCATTGTATTGTTTTTGTGGTGATATCAATGTGAATTCTGGTGAGGATATGATGAAGTTAATAATTGTAGCAGTAGTGTTGAAAACTGACTATTCCTTTTAAAAGCACAAATGAAAATCTTCTGTGAAAATTCATTTATTATTTTCTATTAAATCTGTATAACATGCAAAGGTAAAATCCAAACTTTAAATAGTAGGGATAATTGACCATATAGAATATTCCCAATTAGACTTGCAAAGTATTTTGGATATGATTCTTACAACCACCCAGTACGTGCAACAAATGTTATCATCCCCATTTTACAGGTGAAGAAAATGCGTTCTAAAAGGATAAATAATTTGCCCACAGTTACAGAACTCAAATTATTTCTCTTTTGATTATACAACTAATATTTTTTCCCCTACCTTTCATGAAAGGCACAAAATTGTTACTTATATTTTCAAATAAATGCAAGAAAACTATGAAAAGTGGTGTACTCGGTGCTGATTAAAATTTAATTCTAAACATATAATTGTTGTATGACTCTGGGCAAGTCACTTAACCTCTCAGTATCCCAAGCAGCCCTCTAAGGCTATATGTTAAAGAGCAAGGGCTGACCTGTATGATAGAGGGCATTTCTCCTCTGGGAATTCTCCATACCAAAGAAATTAGAGGTCTGGTCAAAATCTCTGCTTGGATTTTTAATCTTTTATATCAAGTGGGTCAGTGCTCTTAGACTCCTTTCCTCTCCTCACTGATCACACTTTGGTATTGGCTACTTGGTTCTCCAGTGACCTGAAACTATAGGTAGTGGGGACAGACCTCATGGAGGTATGGTTAGCGGGATGAAATTTGTGCAAAGGTCCTAGAGGAGTGAGTCTCAAGAACAATTAGCCTCAAGCACGTAGGAGTTATTCAATGGTACTCTTGGCTGCTGTAAGAACCTATAGCTTTCTCAGAGCTCAGTGGGAAAGCACCATCTGAAAACAGCATTTACATCACAGAAACACATCCACCTCCCAAAAGTTGTCTTTCCCCTAGGTTACCATTTTGGATAAAAGCATATTCCAGACCAAACAAAATGACCAATGTTTTTGATTGAAGTATTTGCTAATGTGGATCTTAATTTGAGTTAATTCTCTCATTTGACAGAATTGTTGAAGAAACCAAAGGTCAGAAAATCCCTTCACAAATGTGTGTTTCATTGTGAAGTACAAATATCTTGCTGAAGCTTTCATTGATGGGGAGAATTGAAATTTTTAAACTTAAAAAAAAGAAATAAAAAATTCAGAGAAACATGGAAAGATTACTATGAATTGATTCATATGGAAGTAAGCAGAGCTAGGAAAACAACCTATATAATCACTGCAACAATATAAATGGAACAACACTGAATGAGTTTAGACCTCTGATCAATGGAATGATCAATTTTGACTCCAGATGACTGACGTTGAAGCTTGATTCCTTTTTTTTTCAGGAGACAAAGAAGGATGGTGTACTACAAATATGAAATGAGGCAGACATCATCAGGGGTGGCCAACATACGTTTGTGTTGATTACCATTGATGGAATTACCATCCTCCTAGGTAAGCTTCAAAACTATGGAGTCATGCTTGATTTATGATCTCTCAATCCCCCCCTCAATATCCAACTGATCACCAAATCCTGTTAATTTCATCCATGCCACATTTTTCTTATATATCCCTTTCTCTCCTTTGACATTGCCACCACTCTGATGCAAGGTCGGATAACATCATGCCTATACCATTATACTAACTTTATGATTGATATATCTACCTCAGATCTTTCACCACTCCAGTCCATCCTCACTCAGCTATCAAAATAACAAAGTTTAAGGGGACCATATTAACTCCTCTGTTCAATAATCTCCAATGTATCCCCATTAACTCCAGGATCAAGTATACAATCTTTGGTTTGGTTTTCAAACCTCTCGTAACCTAACCCAGTCCTACCTTTCTGGTCTTCTTATATCTTCCTACATACTTTGTGATCCAGTGACACTAGTCTCCTGTCTATTCCCCAAACAAGACATTCAATTTTCTGACTCCAGGCATTTTATCTGACAGTTCCTCATGCCTGGAATGTTCTCCCTTCTTATCACTGCCTCCTGACTTCCCTAACTTCCTTCAAGTAATAGGTAAAATCTCACCTCCAAGGAGCCTTTATCAACCCCTCTTTACTGCTAGTGCCTTCACTCCTTGATTATCTCTAATTTATCCTGTATGTCATCTTATTTGGACACAGGTATTTGCATATTGTCTCCTCCATTAGATTGGTAGCTACTTGAGGGCAAGGACTGTTTTTTTCTTTCTTTGTACCCCAATGCTCACCACATGTCTGACATATAGTAGCTACTAAATGAATGCTTGTTGCCATTACTTCATTTGTAAGTCTTCTTATATGCAAAGAAAGAAAGCATTGAATTATCCCTCCAGTAATAAAAGTTTTATATTATTTGGTGAATAAGAGCTAGGTATTAGGGACTGGGCCATAAAGCCAAGCATCTCTTACTTCTATTTTTAGAAAACACCAAAACAACCATTTTTGATGATTACAGATAGGCAGAAGAGGAATGAGCTGTCTCAGGAGGAAGCAACTTTTCTGTCACTGTAACTTTTCCTGTAGAGTCTGGATGGCTACTTTATGATGCTAGAGAGGGGCTTTCAGTGCAGTAGTGGGTTGACTGGATGACATCTCATGTCCCTTTTTACTCTGTGATTCTGTGACCTCATGAACATCAGAGATATTGCAGACAGATCATTATGAAAATGGAAATAACCAAGAAGCCTTCCAGTTTCTTGATGAATTTGCCATGGATGGATAGTGTGACTAGAAATCACCGTGTTTCCTGGCATCTCTGCTAAGAATTTCAAATACCCTAGCATTAATTTCCAAACATCACAATACTGATAAATCATCAGTATTTAATATAAATCAGTGGTAAATTTGAAATAGAAGTTCAAGATGCTCAAGCCTTTGCTATGTCTCTCTGGCTAAGAACAAAGAACCCCTATCGGACTGAATGTAATGGGAATATGTCATTTACATAAAGAATGCCATCTAAATTGCTTTTCAACAGATAAAATGAGCACAATGCAAGAGGGTAACAGTGTAATATAGCTCAAAGTCCTCCCAGGGGACAGATTTCTGGAAAAAATAGAGGAAATATACATTTAAAATGGACATACATGTATAGTGCAATTGACAAATACAGTAAGACCCAGGGTGTTATTTCAGTGGTTTATGTCTCTGACCTCTTACAAAATCACTCTTGAAATTCCAGGGTGGCAGTGGGAGTATTGAAATTAAGCAAAATCATTTCCAAACATATTGAGAAAAATATTTAGATTCTTTCAAAATCAATGACAACAATCCAGATTTTATGGGACAAGGAAGGCAGTCTTCTAACTTTTTTAGGGAAACCTATTTATCTAGATCAACTTGAAAAAAACCTATATTTTATTAGAGATATTGTTGACTACAGAATGTGAGAGACAGAGAGAGAGAGACACACACACAGACACAGAGAGACAGAGAGATAGACAGGGAGAGAGAGAGAGAGAGAGAGAGAGAGAGAGAGAGAGAGAGAGAGAGAGAGAGAGAGAGAGAGAGAGAGAGAGAGAGAGAGAGAGAGAGAAGGTGGGATAAGGGAAGGGAGAGAGTGACAGAAACAAAGAGACAGAGACAGGAATAGCTGTCTAGACAAGATGGAGCTTTCCATATGTTTAATGCTCAGAGTTCTTAGGTCCTTCTATGATAGCTCCACAGTACTTAACAGAATCATCATGGTAAGTGACTTTGCTCATTCTCTTTCTCTGAGAAAATAGCTTCCTATTAGTTTGGCACTAAATGTCCTATTATTATCCTTGATTATTCCAGCTATTTTATAACATTGATGTCAAATGAGCCCTAGAAGCAATTGCAGGACATTTATGAAATGATTATCATTACTTTTATTATTATTTTTCGAAGAGTATTGTCGTGTGACTTTGGGCAAATCTCTTTTTCTTGATGGTCTTCAGTTTTCTTATCTTGAAAATGAGTGTTGAAAGTAGAGTGCAGTAGAGGAGTTTACTGGACTTTAAGTCCCAAGACCTGGCTTGGAGTGCCAGTGTTCTCAGTTCATCATCCATCACTAGCTTGGCGATTTGGAGAAAGTCTTTTGACAGTCCTGAGCCTCAATTCCTCATTTTCAGACTAGCTTTTGGCAAGTCAATTTGCAGCTCTGGATCTCAGTTTTCTCATCTGCAGAATGAGAAGATTGACCTACATGACTTCTAATAAGGTCTCCTATTCTCCGCCTATGCCTCTATTACCTGGGATAATAACAGTGGCATTAGCTATAACAGAACTATTTTATAAACTGTTGTAGAAATATGCTCAGACTGGTTCAGTGATTTGACTAACCTCATATAGCTAGTGACTGAAAGAAGTGGAAATTGAAATTGAGTCTTCCCAACTCCAAGTCCAATGCTCTGCTCATTCTTCATTGGTAGTTCCAACTTAGAAAGGAATGTGTCAAAAGAGATTATTGCAACAGTCAGTCAATAGATATTTATGAAATACTTACTATATGCTAAGCATTGGTGATAGAATTTGCTCTCAAGTTGATTATAATCTAATGCGGAAGACAATACTCAAAAGAAACATTACACGCCTTTGTTTTGTAATGTATATAGTGACTTTTTTCTCAGTTGCTTTTTTTCTTCTTTGTTGTATTTGGTAATGTTAATATTAACACTGGTTTAGAATGCATAGTAAATACAACTTTGAGTCAATAAGTTCCTTGCTTTGGTCTAGCAAGTACTGAATTCAAATCTTCTTAGTAACTATGTGGTTTTGGGTAAATTATTTATTCTCTCAGTTTCCTCATCTGAAAAATGGGATAATAATACCTCTTGTACCTCCCTCTCTGGGTTGTCATGAGACTTAAGTGAGGTAATGTGTTGTTGGGAAATTCTAAACCTAAGATCCTCTCCAAAGTGCTCTCAAAACTTTAGTTACAAAAATGTCACTTGGACTGAGAAAAAAACCATGTTGAGAAAGCAGTTTAGGATTAAAAATTTTCTAGCGTTGATGTTTACATAGATAACTGAAAAAAAAACGCTGATATTTTTGCAACTTATTTAATTGTACAAATCAATTTCAGCCAAAGTATTAATGGATGATAATGGTTCAATCTGCCAGTCCTCCCAAGTAGCCATTATATGGCCCTTAGTGCCTCAGTACCCATTCCATTCCAACAGTGGGCAAGAGGAAATTGAGGTAAGATGGTTATGTAGGTGGTTGGCTGCTCTGCTGCACATAAGATCAGCCCAATCAAAGTAACCAGTATGCAATCCATAACAGGCAAGGAGAACTCATGCTATCAGTATGAGCATTTATACCTCAGAAATTAGTAATCATTACAAATCTGGGCTTGAATTATTGTTTTGTTGATTGTCTAGATGGAAGAAGTATAAGCAGTGCAGATCAACTTTCAAAGTATATTTGAATACATTTTCCTGCACTGCCCCCACCCCAGAACCCAGCTGTTAAACATTTACTAGCACACCTCTGTATAGTTCTAGTTACTTCAACTTGTGTTCCTATGGCATAGACTCAAGGCTCTTATGATTACCCCATTCCAAGCTTTCCCTCTGCTTTTATCTAAATCAGTGATAAAAATTATGAAAGAGCACAGCACCAAAACTGAACCCCTAGAAACCTCTTGCTGTCTTGCCATTGAACCATCAATAACTATTCTTGGAGTTTAGGCATCCAACTCTTGGAAGCCATCTGATTCTATCATTACCTTGTCCATATCTCTTTATCTTCTCCACAAGAATAATGTGAGGTGATTTATCAAAAGTTTGACTAAAAATCTATGCAAGCCACACGCATAGCATTTCTCTCATTTACTAGTTTAATAAGCCCACAAAAGAAGAGAGAAATGAAAGTACTCTAATGGCTTGTTCTTGGTGAAGCTATGTTATCTCTTTGTAGTTACTGCTTTCTTTGCAAGATGTTCAACATCTATCTCTTTAAAGATTCATTCTAAAATTATTGCAGTACTCAAATAAAATCCACTGGCTTACAGTTTGTAGATTCTGTTCTCTTTCTCCTTTTAAAAAAGGATGTGTCATATCTGATATGTGCATATACAACACCCACAGATATATATGTATGTATGTATGTATGTATGTATATTTATACACATACACACAAGAAATCACTACCTTTTCTGGGAGGGGAAGAAATAGGGATAGTACTATTACTACTACTACTACTACTACTACTGGTACTAATAATATCTTTACAATTGATGAATAAGAAAACTGAGGTTTAGTTTCCTCCTTAGGATAATAATATATGTTCTGTTCATCTCCCATAAAATATGTGTATATGTGAACGTGTATGTATATATGCGGACATATATATTCACACAGTCATACACATATGTGTGTGCAATTGTGTGTCTATGCATATGTATATGGATATATGGTATAATGATGCCTTTAACTAATTCCAAGGGTTTTGAAGAGTAATTGAGGAATAAAATTGCCTTTAAAACCATAAAATGTCGCTTAAATGGCAGTTAATATATTATTATATTATACTCCTTTTGCAGATAAATCAATTGAGGACTCAAACAGCTGAAGTTACTTGCCCAATATTACATGTTTATTTAATAGTTGAGTTAGAACCCTACCAACTGGCTCTTGGTGCAGAGCCCTTTCCACCATGCCATGCAAATGTTTTCTCTGGTAGAACCTGATTTATCCATTAGAGGTGATAATATTCATCTGTAGTAGACTGGCAACAATAATCCCAGAAGAAGACTTTTGCATTAGGCAGCATTATTTCCTCTTACCTAGCATGTTTCATGAGAGTATCTCCAAGGTATGAACCTGGAAGTGTCAAAGAATATAGGAAGAGGCCCTAGAACAACTCATATACCATATGTGCATAGAAAGATAGCTATATTGGTCACCTTCTATGTCTACATTAGGGTAATGTTGGAGGAGGGGACTTGATCTCTCTCATGGGATCCTATTATTGCTGGGAAGGAGTCAGTCCTGGTAATAAATTAGGCACTTTCAGACAATTATAGAGCCCTGTTAGTGCCTTACAGCAGTAAATGCATCATCTTGGTGGACTGGAAGAATTAGTGTCCCTTCTGAAATACTTGCTCTGCTACCTTGAAGTGACTTGGACCCTAAGGAATATTTGGCTTGCTGGGTTGAACTGAAAGACACAAGTATCTCCCAGGGCGGTGATTCTGTGCTCCCATAATTCATGTTCTCCTTTTTGTCACTGTCTGGGTAAAATCATTGCCCTACATTTTTCAATGGGAAATAATCATTGTAGTGGAACTTGCATAGCTTCAGCATTCTCCCCTCCCCCACCCCATGAACCAAGGCACTGGTTTTACGATGCCATTGTCACTGCTCCAGAGGCTTTAGCCCTCTAGAAAGAGTGGTTTCCAGTACCTATGACTTTCCAAGGTTGCCAGATCAGCAAGCGCCTTAATCAAAAAAATCCACCCTCATTGCCTAACTCCAGGTCACCGACTTTTGAATGACAGTATGAAATATACATTAAAACCAGTGAAGGAAAGATGATACTTTCTGTGGAAATTCATAAATTAAATCATTCTAATACACCAGGGAAATTGTAATGTAATACACTCTCCCGGGGAAGAGAAACAAAGGATGAGACTTCCTCTATACTTGTGCTCTTAACTCAGCATGTCTTTATCCAGGTACCTTGGTAATATGGCAGCCAGCAGCATAAAACATTGATAGAACGTATTCAATGTGCACCTAATTTTCAATTATAAGTAGGAAATTATAATAATAACATAATAATACCTTGAATTTATTGAGCATATTTCCTCATAGGGCCTCAAAGTGTTGTACATAAGTTATCTAATTTGTCTTCATACATTTTCCATCTTAAAATATTGCTGTAACACATGAAAATACAAAAAAATTCTTTAAAAATATTAAATTAAATTCATAAAAGGTTCCACTTCTATATTTCTATGTAGTTGCTTGCTTAGTACTTTTTAATCCCCATGAGTCACTATTCATTCCTTCAAAGTTAGAATTTTAAAGGTGGAGATGAAAAGAAGAAATTTACAAGTAATAATAACCTGTTTATGTTGGGGGAAGGGAATGAACATTTATTGGACTCTTATTATGTGCCAGCTACTGTACTAACCATCTTACAAGTCATCGTCTTAGCTGCTCCCCTACATAACACTGCTTCACAATACCTTGTAAAGTAAACAAATATCCCATCTCCATTTTACAGATGAGGAAACTGGGGTTCAGAAGGCTTAGTGGATTTGTCCGAAGTCACATGGCTAGTTAATGGTTGATCTGATACTCCAACCCCATTCTTTGACTTTAAAACCAAAGTTCTTTTCACCACATGACACTGGCTCTCAATGCTTCAAATTTATTTAAGTAGTAACCAGTTTAGCCTTCTATGGATGGATGTAGATGTGAGGATGCTCCAGGCCTTACAACTATAAACTATCCCAAGACCATGAGCAGTTTGTCACAGTGAAGGTCCAGGGCCATGAAGGCTTAGTAGGGAGTTTACAGACTGAAACACTTCAGAGAATTTTTGGAGTTTCCTGTGCCTTTTATAATTTTTATCAATTGGCATACAGGAAGGGATCAGAAAGGCTGGGCAGAGATACTGATAGGGTAAGCAAGCTGTCCAGGACCAGCTCCCTACACGAAAATTATCCTTCTCCTCCTTTAACTCCTTCTTGACATTGATAAAGCACAATTTGGACCATGTCCCTTCTATTCTCAAGAAGTTCCAATGGCTCTCTATTGCCCCAGTAGAAAATAAAAGTTTTTCTGCTTGTAATTCAGAGGCTTTAAAATCTGACTCCAGTCTGTCTTTGCAGATTGATTTTTCATAACTTCACCCTCACACATGCAGTATACTCCAGCCAACTGGGGACTATTTGCTGTTCTCTATACATAGCAT
The DNA here is from genome assembly GCA_023548195.1 of Bettongia penicillata ogilbyi. Taxonomy (NCBI): domain Eukaryota; kingdom Metazoa; phylum Chordata; class Mammalia; order Diprotodontia; family Potoroidae; genus Bettongia; species Bettongia penicillata. The sequence goes on along the minus strand of JAJHZJ010000107.1, from coordinate 5,493,215 downwards.
TTCACCTTAAATACACACACACACATATATGTATATATATATATATGTGTATATATGTGTATATTCTCCAACACTATAATTATTTTTTATATAACTTTCATTCTTTTCTTTTTTGTCTTTCTTTTCTTTTTCTGGAGAATATGCTGTATGCAAGGTAGGTTGTAAGCTCTTTGAGAGCAGAAAGTGATTTGCTTTTTTTCTTTGTATACCTAGCAATTAGTGCATGACCTGGCACATAAGAGGCATTCAAAAATGCTGAGTGATTGAGCATTGTCTGACTCCTCTCTTTCCAAATTCGGCATTCACTTTCCCTCCTTTAGACCTAATATTTCACTTGGCTTGCACCTTGAGCCTCTCTGATGCAATCCTCTTTCACCTTGTTCTTTGCTTCAGACCTGTGTTGTAAGTGATGTAGAATATCCCAGGTGGTAAATCTCTTCACCAATGCATGTCAATTGCAATTGTAACACTGAGATAGTTGGAGAATTAAAAAGTTAAGAAATTTGTCCGTTATAGCTAATATGCTTTAGAGGAAGGATTTAAACACAATTGACTTCGTGACTTCAAGGACTATTGTTTACCATGTTCCCCTCCTTCTTATGCACTTAACAGGCAAGATTTCAAATTAGAATTATTTTTGATTGTATCATACACTTCACTTAATTATGAGATCCATGGGGGTAATGACTATGTTTTGTTCTATCTTTACATTATATTTTCAATCCTTAGCACAATATTTTGCGCATCATAAAGGTCTGAGAAATGGTTATTGAAATAGGTGAAACTCACAACTTCAACCCCATTTTACAAATAGGAGTCTGAATATTGGTTCATGAATGTTACCTCTCGTGCCACTTTAAATTGGATGAGAAAAAACTAGCCATTTTTAATTAGAATCCAAGGCTTATAACTTGCCTTTTTTCCTAGGAATAATTGAACTTAATTTTCATTTTCCTGTTCAAGATGTTTGAGGTTCAACCTGTCATCACTGCATTTGAAAAAGGAAGTTGACCAGCTGGGGATCATCCACAGGAGAATTCTCCTAAGATTATGAGTAAAACGGAAACCATAAAATGAGATGAACAATTAGAAATTATGAAGAGAAATTTCATATGAAAAATGGACAAATTATGAAAGATATGATACATATCTTAAATTATCTAAAGACTGTTACATTGTAGAGGCATTAGACTTGTACCCAGAAAGTACAAGTAGGAGCAATGGGAGGACATTATGGAGAGGCCGATTTCAGTAAGGAAACATTTACTAATAATTAGAGTCATCTCAAAGTGGAGTTTGCTATCACTGTGTGTGTATGTCTCTCTCTCTTACTGGAAATTTCCAATGAGACTTTGGATGGAGAGTGTTCTGGAAAAAAATTCTCTTGGGAATTATTGGTTGGATTAAATGACTACTGAAATTTCTTTTTTTTAAAATAAAAATTTATTTATTTAACTTTTTGCATTTATTTTCACAAAATTTTGGGTTCCAAATTTTCTCCCCTTTTGTCCCCTCCCCCCACCCCAATACACCAAGCAATCAAATTTTCCCTATCACCAATCTACCCTCTCTTCTATCATCCCTCCCTTCTCTTGTCCCCATCTTCTCTTTCGTCCTGTAGGGCCAGATGACTTTCTATTCCCCATTAACTGTATTTCTTATTTCCTAATAACAACAACAATACTAAACAGTTGTTCCTAAAACTTTGAGTTCCAACATTTCCCCATCCCTTTCTCCCCACCCATTCCCTTTGGGAAGGCAGGCAATTCAATATAGGCCCTATCTGTGTAGTTTTGCAAATGACTTCGATAATAGTCGTGTTGTGTAAGACTAACGATATTTCCCTCCATCTTATCCTGCCCCCCATTGTTTCTATTCTGTCTTTTGATCCTGTCCCTCCCCAAGTGTTGATTTCAAATTGCTCCCTCCTCCCATTGCCCTCCCTTGCATCATCCCCCTGCTTCCTTATCTCCTTCTCCCCCATTTTCCTGTATTGTAAGATAGGTTTTCATACCAAATGAGTGTGCATTTTATTCCTTCCTTTAGTCGAATGTGATGAGAGTAAACTTCTTGTTTTTTTCTCAGCTCTCCTCTTTCTCCCTCCACTAAAAAGTCTCCTGCTTGCCTCTTGAATGAAATATAATTTACCCCATTCCATTTCCCCCTCTTTCCTCCCACTACATTTCTCTCTCACCATTTACCTTAATTTCTTTTAAGATATGGTCCCATCCTATTCAATTCACTCTGTGTTCTCTGTCTCTGTGTGTGCCTGCATGTGTGTATGTGTGTGTGCATGCACACGTGTACGTGTGTGTGTGTGTTTGTGTGTGTGGTCCCACCAACTACCCAGATACTGAAAAGTTTTAAGAGTTACAAATATTGTCTTTCCATGTAGGAATGTAAACAGTTCGACTTTAGTAAGTCCCTTATGACTTCTCTTTGCTGTTTACTTTTTCATGCTTCTTTTCATTCTTGTGTTTGAAAGTCAAATTTTCTTTTCAACTCTGGTCTTTTCATCAAGAATGGTTGAAAGTCCTCAATTTCATTGAAAGACCATTTTTTTCCCTGAAGTATTATACTCAGTTTTGCTGGGTAGGTGATTCTTGGTTTGAGTCCTAGTTCCTTTGACTTCTGGAATATCCTATTCCAGGTCCTTCAATCCCTTAATGTAGAAGCTGCTAGATCTTGAGTTATCCTGATTGTATTTCCACAATACTGGAATTGTTTCTTTCTAGCTGCTTGCAAGATTTTCTCCTTGACCTGGGAATTCTGGAATTTGGCCACAATGTTCCTAGGAGTTTGTCTTTTTGGATCTCTTTCAGGCGGTGATCAATGGATTCTTTCAATACTTATTTTTCCCTCTGCTTCCAGAATATCAGGGCAGTTTTCCTCAATAATTTCATGGAAGATGATGTCTAGGCTCTTTTTTTGATCATGGCTTTCAGGTAGTCCCATAATTTTTAAATTGTCTCTCCTGGATCTATTTTCCAGTCAGTTGTTTTTCCAATGAGATATTTCACATTATCTTCCATTTTTTCATTCTTTTGGTTTTGTTTTGTGATTTCTTGGTTTCTCAGAAAGTCATTAGACTCCATCTGTTCCATTCTAATTTTGAGAGAACTATTTTCTTCAGTGAGCTTTTGAACCTCTTTTTCCATTTGGCTAATTCTGCTTTTGAAAGCCTCCTCATTGGCTTTTTGAACCTCTTTTGCCAATTGAGTGTGCCTATTCTTCAAGGTGTTATTTTCTTCAGCATTTTTTTGGGTCTCCTTTAGCAAGGTATTGACCCATTTTTCACGCTTTTCTTGCATCTCTCTCATTTCTCTTTCCAGTTTTTCTTCCACCTGTCTAACTTGATTTTCAAAATCCTTTTTGAGCTCTTCCATGGCCTGAGCCCACTGGACATCCACCTGGATGTCTGGGATACAGAGGCCCCGACCTCCACGTCTTTCCCTGATGGTAAGAATAGTTCCTCGTCACCAGAATTGAAAGGCAGGAACATCTGTACCCCATCAAAGTAGCTTTCTATAGTCTTATTTTTCTTCCCTTTTCTGGGCATTTTCCCAGCCAGTTACTTGACTTCTGAGATTCCTGTCCACCCCCGCCTAGATCCTCCCAGCTAGTGCTTGGGGTCTGAGATTCAAATGGGCTTTCTGTGGTAGGCACAGCTGCTATTCAATGTGAGCTTATGTTCTGGTGCTTGGGTGAGGGCAGGGCCACCTCCCAGGCTCAGTTCCCTCAGGGGGTTTATTCAGAGACCTTAGGTAATGGAGCTCCTGCTTGCTCCAGGAGTCCCGGGCTGCCGCTGCTGCTTCTGCCACTGCCTCTGCTGCTGCCTCTGCTGCTCCCTCTGCTGCTGCCTCCTGAGGGGGCCCGAGTCATGGAGACACCCTGCTCCCCTCTCGGCCAGCCCAGAAGTCTCTCTCACTGACCTGTAGGGTCTGTGGGTGAAAGGACCTTCGCAGCTGCCAGAGATTTCGTCCCTGAAGCCTGCTCGGATCTGCTCCTCTGGGGCCATGTGGCCAGCGCAGCTCAGGGGTGTACTCCACTGTCCAGAGCAGGACGGCCCCCTGGGGACAGCTCTCCAGGGCTCTCTGGAATGGAAATATTTTCCACTGTGTTTCTGCGTACCTTGAAGTGCTCCAGAATTTGTGGGGAGTTCTTCTTACAGGAAATATATGGGCTGTGGGTTCGGAGCTAGCGTACGTGAGTCTTTCTACTCCACCATCTTGGCTCCACCCCCTGAAGTTTCTTACAACTGAAATTCTGTGTAAGAGAATTCTTTGCTTCCTTATTCCACATATACCTCAAAAATGTTTCCTCCTGTTTGAAATACAGAATCACCTATGAGCTTCTAGCATCATTTTTTTCCCCTGTGAATAAGATATGGCTAAAGAATGAATGTGAGGAAACTTACTTACAGCCAGGAAGAACAATTAATAAATTGATGAATTGCGTTTTCATTTAGGGGTCTATTTTGAAAACTAATTTTAAGAAAAATGGTTCTACTGTGATGAAGATTATAAATCACAGTACCTTCATTTCTCTTAAAAAATATATATCCTCCAAATTTATTTATTTGTTCTCAACTTTCAGCAATCACTTCCATAAGTGTTAATTTTCCCTCTTTTTTATCCCTCCCTTCCTGAGACAGCATGCAATGTTATATGGGTTCTACACATATATTCTTATTAAACACATTTTCACATAAGTCACATTGCATAGAAGAACTAAAATGAATGGGAGAAAGCATGAATAAAACTAAAAAAACCAAAATATGACATAACAAAAGAGAAAATATTCGGTTTCATTCTGCATTCTGACTCCATAGTTCTTTCTCTGGATATGGATGGCATTTTGCATCCTGAGTCCTTTGGAAATGTTTTAGATCCTTTCATTTTACTGTGAAGGTCTAAGTCTGTCAAAAAGAGTCATCTGTTGCAGTTACTGTGTATAATGTTCTGGTTCTGCTCACTTCACTCACCATCAGTTCATACAAGTCTATCCTGGGAATTCTGAAGTCTACCTGTTCATCATTTCTTATAGCACCATAGTTTTCCATTACATACACATACCATAAGTTGTTCAGTCATTCTCCAATTGATGGGTATTTTCTTGATTTCTAGTTTTTGGCCACCATGAAAAGAGCTGCTATACATATTTTTGTACATGTGGGTCCTTTCCCCATTTTTATGATCTTTTGGGGATACAACCCTAGAAGGGTCAAAAGGGTATGTGCATTTTTATAGCCCTTTGGGCATAGTTCCAAATTGCTCTCAAGGATGGTTGGATCAGCTCACAACTCCACCAACAATAAAACAGTGTTCCATTTCTCCCACATCCTCTCCAATATCTAAATATAATTTAAATTCTCAATTTTTGCATTTCTTTGTAGAGATGAGTTATTAGATATGCTCATATCCTAATCACTCTCTGATCAAGGTAGAGGACTTTAATTGGAAGAAACCATTAATTAGCCTTCATAATAGATACACAAACAAAAATAAACTATAAATTTGTTCATTGTTCCTTGAGTGTAACTTATGTATCGTTTGGGCCCAGACATTAACACAATGGACCAAATTCCCATTGGGTTCTATTCTCACTAACGATTTATGATTATTTTGCCTCTCATCTATTATTTTACATGGGAACATTTCAATTTCATATTTTCTTTTCTCTCTCAAGAGCTTTTAATTCCCATGCAAGCTTCAGAATTATAAGATATCTAAAATAAAATGAATTTATTTATTTAAATAGTTGAACCATTCCTCTGCCCAAGAGACTTCAGTACTGCTCTTTTTAACTCTCCTAAGGGGATGACTCTCATTGAATCCACAACATTGGTGGCCCATCCTGGGGAAGTCTAACCAAGTTAAAAATGGCCAGCCTTGGCACCCTAGGAAAATTATTAGAGTTTAGACTTGGCTCTTGTCTATGGTCTCCCCAAAGGTAGGAGGTAAATGACACTTAATGCACAATGTAAATCAGCCTTTAGACAAGTATTTATTTCCTTTATACAAAAGAAATGCTTAACCCAAAAGGCTATCACTAGTGTTTGTGGATGGTAAAACTTCCTTTTATACCATTCCTTGAGGCTGAGACTTCAGAACATGAAGTGGTTTGCAGGATTGCTGAATAAACATTTTACATTTTATCTTGCTTTGAACTGTCCCCATTAAAGTTATCTTCTGTTATGTCAGGTCTGGAATTGAGTTTATCCTCTATCCAATTGTTAAATTTTCCAAAAGGAGAAACTACCTCTGCCACCAGTTAACTCTGACAGACCCAAAATTTTTAAAACTCTTGAATTCATAAGGTTGCCTCTAGAGCTCAACATTAATCTCAAGGATCATTGTCTGGTTACCTATACCCAAGAAAGAAATAAAGCAGAAACATTAGGCAGCACTTCAAAGTCTAGGCTTAGCTTCACCTAATCCCACCTATACACTTCAGTTGCTTTATGCTCCAACTTCACCATTTCTACTAGGATGGAGGAAAGAGCACCAGACTTCTCTTACTCATCCTTTCAGGTTTTGACTAGAATATTCCTGGTACAATTTGAAGACAGAAAAAATGTGAATTGTCTTTCATCAGAGAATTTGTACCTGGCCCAGGAGACAAGGGAGCAGAATACATAGAGTGGTATAAATAATCTTTTTATCAATGACAAAGGGCTATGATTCTTCAGAAGTTAGTAAGTATTTGTAAAACACTATGAGACGGGTAATGTTCTAAGTGCTTGGGCTACAAATATATGCATTAAGAGAAACAGACCATACCTTCAAGAAGCTAATTCTAATGGGGAGAAGGAAATAAAATACATAAAGGGGATACTCAAAAACAGGGAGGAGGTATGCTTAGTCTGGAAAATAGGGTGGTGGCTTGTCTTGAGGCCTTCTAAAATGAAAGTTCTGGGAAGAACTTACCACTGGGAGAATGGGCTTTTAAGGGGAAGAATAATTAAATCATAGAGGTGAAGACCAGAAGAGGAGGCATTGCTGGTCTGAGCCTTTCACCAATGCAGATTCTTAAAAACAACTCACTATGAGAAGGAGAGAAGTCAGGATGTAAACAGAGATATAGTGGTTCCCAGAAATACGGATCTTTGGTGACCCACTTGTGGATTAAGTGGTCAGTGCATGATAACAAATTAAGATCTGAACTCTTTAATAATAACTGATAGTTTTATAAAGTTTATAAATCAGTCCACAAACCTTATCTCTTTTAAGCTTCCTAACAATGCAATAAGGTAGGTGCTAGAGATATTGTCTCTGTTTTATGGGGGAGGGATGGAAAAAGGTTTAGAAATACTAAATGGTTTGCTCTTTTTCAAACTTTTTCAAAAGTTTTTAAGGGAGGATTTGAAATATAGCTTTCCTGATAATAAGTTTAATTTTAACTCTCATATTATACTTGCTACTTTGGGGCCACTAACTGATAGGTAAGGTCATACTATTCTATTTAATATGCTGAAACTCAATGGTTGAACAACTTTGAAAAACAGTATTTCAAATCTGGACAGTGGTTCCCTTGCTTATTTATTTCAGGACTACAGACAGAGTCTAATTGTCACTCTCTCCAGTTTAAAAACAATTTGGTATGGAAATCCTATTATTACTATAAATGTAACAGTCAATTATATAATCAGACCAAAGAATATAGAAGAAAAGTAAATAATGTGGGGAATTATTAGTTTTTAAAATTATTTAGTTTAAAAAAACCTTTTGAATTAGTCAACTGTAATCTGTAAAATGAACTGAAGAAAGAAATGGCAAACCACTTCAGAATCTTTGCCAAGAAAACTCTAAATGGGGTCAAGAAGAGTTGGGCACAACTAAAAATGACCAATCAACAACTCCTTTAAGTCAATTCATAGAAAAGTCCCAATGTTAATTAAATATAGGTTGGAGGTGGGGAGTTATTGTGCCCTTATGAGCTCTATTGGATAAAATATTCCTATACCTACATACCAAACAAGCTATCAATATTCATTTCTCTTAGTTTTCCTGCTATTTACTTTGTCAATTTGAATCCAATTCACACAAGTCCAATTTCTGCACAGGTTAACAAATAAATTACTATAGATAAATAGAAACCTAATAGAAATTTTATTAGTTTGAAGTAGTCTGTGAATCCATGTGACTCATCTTATATTGGCCTAGATGTCTTAGTAATAGTTTAGTCTAGGATTATTTGATGTCAGAATTACCTTTCTATCTTGGCAAATCAATATTAATAAGAGCTTTTATATAATGTTTTAAGATGAAAAAAAGAAATACTTTGCATGCATCATTTGACTTATGCAATACTAAAAAATAATTTACAAGCTCCTTGACGGTAGGAATTATTTTTCATTTGGTTTTGTATACCTATCATCTAGTTCAGTGCCTTACATATGTTGGAAATTTAATGAATATTTTTAGTGGGACTGAATTGGAGTAAATAATGCGTATTCCCACTTTATAAGTGAAGAAATTAAGCCCAAAGAGGTGGATATGGTTAGCTCATATCATTATACCACTTTTAGTCCCATAAAGAGATGTTCTTATAAAGTTTTAGTTTTCAAGCAAATCTGCAGGATAATAGGATATTGGATATAGAATTGGTTTTATTTAACCTGAAAAAAGGACATACTGACAACTAATGTAATTGATTCAACAGTTAATAAAAATCTCATGTCACTTTTATGCAGAGCATTAAGTAATCCTTCTCTCTGGTGCATTATGCCTTCCTTCTGTACATTTACAACACCTGTTGTTTCAAAATACTAATGATTAACAGGTCTAGGGTGCTTGTCTTATATATGATTCCCTGACACACTAATCTTTTTTTTTTTTTTTTTTTTTTAGTTATTACTGTGCTACTGCAGCTGGTGGGTCTTTCTCCATATCCAAATGATACTAGACATGACTTTCTCCAACCTTCTCTCCTTGAAGCTATGGATCTTTTTTCTGTCATCAAGTCTCCATATCTCCTTCCTTATCTTCATCTGACTCCAGCCCTTAGGTTCCCATGGTTCCTTTTAGGAAAAGCAATATAGATTCAGGAGACCTGAGTTCAAATGCTAATTCTCATAGTTAATACTGAGTACTGACTATGTACCATAAGACATTTGACCATGGACAAGTCATTTATCTTCCCTGAATCCCTGTTTCATTATCTGCAAAATGAAGACAGTAGTATTCACACTATCTTCATCTAAAGTTAAAATTATCTACACAAGACCCTACAGTACCAGAACTGGGATCCATAAAATCTTTTGAATCTGGAGTCAGGGAACCTAAGGACTGGTGACAGATGAAGATAAGGAAGGAGATATAGAGACTTGGTGACACAAAAAGGATCCATAGCTTCAATGAGAGAAGGTTGGAGAAAGTCATGTCTAGTATCATTTGGACATGGAGAAAGACCCACAGGCTACAGTATCATAATAATGAAAATAATAACAAGATTGTTGCATCAGGTAATTAAATGTAAGACAAAGCATCCTAGACTTGTTAATTCAGAATCTTCTGATGATACTACCTTTGGCAAGTTACCAAACTTCCCAGTCTGCAGTTTTTTCATTTGTATGGTGAGGAAGTAGGAAGAGGTGTCTTCTGAGGTTCTCTTCAGTTCAGTAGGTCACCTCAAATGTAGAAGAAATCAATCAACCAAATTTATCAACATCTACTATGTGCTGAACACTGTAGATGCAAAGACAAAATGAAAGAAACCTTATGTCTTCAGAGAGCTTACATTTTAGCAGGGGAGGAAACATGTACATATATCAGAGTGCACTAAATGTCCCACAGATTTCTTTGTGGACAGTTTGGAGAGTAGCATTTTTGATTTACTTTCCTCCAGGGGATTGGAAACAATTGTCTGACCTTGCCCCTGCCTAACTTTACCCTCAAGTGACTGATTCAGGGTATGATCTTACCTTGAAGTCTTGGACTTCTGGGATTGAAGAATACTCAAATGCTACTGCTGCAAAGAGATCTTTCTGCATTGTGATTATGTAATTGGCTTATGAATGATTCAAATTCCTTTCTCTGCAAAATGAAAAAGGTGAATTTTGTCCTTATCTAAGGACAAGATTCCAAACCTCTATGCTGTTTTCTGGTCATCTTACTATCTCCCTACTCACCAAAGACACTATTGCCTACTTCACCAAAATTGTGGATCATGCTCGAGTCCCACAATTCTGAGATTTGATTTGTAGCTTTATCTTGCCAGGATACAAACCTCATTGGCATTTTCCCAGCTGAGTTCTCATCAAATCTTTGGGCACCCCTCCTTCTTATGAACCTCTTCCTTGTCTTTCAGCACCATTTTGTGTGTTCTATCCTCCAATTTGAATATAAATTTATTGAAGACAGGTAATATCTTGTTTGCTTATAATTAAGTTTCCCCCCAGAGATATTTAAAAACTGTTGTTGCAGTAGAAAACTCCACCCTCCAACTTTAGTCCTTTCTGAACTAGGAAGAAATAAGACCTAAGATTTTTAGTGATTTATCACTCCCTGTCCCCCTAAAACATACATGTCAATCAATTCAAGATTTGACTGAATGTTACAGTTTTAATAAACTGTCTAGATATAGTTTTAATAGAGAGATGATAAGGTTAGGAATCACTTGCTAATCTGGAAAGACCTCACACAGAAGGTAGTGCTTGAGCTGAGCTTTTAAGGAAGCTCTGGATTCCACCAGGTTGAGTTGTGGAAGTCATTAAGTTGTTGCTCATTGATCAATGACATCATGATGTTGGAGTAAAATAGAAGATGAGTGATGTCTTAACTTGCATGTCAATTGGATTTGTAACCTAGGGTTGCACAAAGCTGCCAGTGTCATTCTCTCTTCCAGTCATCAGAGTTCAGTGGCAGGATGAAAATCAAGATGGCTGGTGATTGCCTGGGATTCAGTGAATGACTTTGACCAATGTCTGACCAAATTCTAAGCAGTGCCTGTTAAGCCACCTTCATGACCATTGGAACAAATTGTTCTTATCCAACCATTTTGCCAGGGGAAATTTTCACATGCTTGAGGTAGACATCCCTTTAACTCTGAAGACTGTTGATTATACTCAACTTAGATTGGTCCTTCTGCCAATATGGTTTACCTGCGTGTGACCAGTCACATGCTATAGCTTGGTGGAGTCACAGATGATTGTGGAATGATATGTGGACACCAAGAATAAGCAGCCCTGAAAAGGGCTTGACAAGCCTTCATACAGGAGGCAGAGTCTTCCATGAACACCACACCCCATACCCAGTCATCAAGTACAACCTGGGCTAAAGCATAGAGAGAGGAGATAGAACGTGATGTATGAAGAACAGCAAAGAATTATTTGGGTGAACTGTACAATGAAATAGATTATTGTATCAAAAGAGATGATATTAAAAGTAGATAGGTGTCTCAGTAGATAGAGTTCTGGGTCTGGAGTCAGGAAGACCTGAGTTCAATTGCAACCTCAGACAGTTATTGACTGAATGACCCTGGGAAAATTATTTAATCATTATATGCCTCAGTTTCCTCAGCTGTAAAATGGGGATAATAATAGCATATACTTCACAGGGTTGTTGGGAAGATCAAGTGAGATAATATTTGCAAAAATGCTTAAGTTAATGCCTGGTACATAGTAAGTACAATATTTGCCTTTGAACCTCATTTTATTTCATCTCTAATCCAGTGCTATTTCTCTCTCACTAACTTATTACTATCATTCAGTCAAACAACATGAATCAAATGTCTGTTCTATATGAAGTTTTGACCCAGGTTGCATGAGATAAAGAAAGAGAAGCCATTTGCATGATAAAGGGATTTTAGATTTTATAAGCTATCTCAGGGACCTCCGGCATCTACTAGGTGACATGAAACTAACTTTCCCAAAATGCTCATCGGAGAAGTACACTTAATGTTACATAAATAAAGCTAATCAGTGTGATCATGTGTGTGTGTGATTGTGTGTGTGTATGTATGTGTGTGTATGTGTGTGTGCGTGTGTGTGTGTGTGCGTGTGTATATGCCAAAGAAACATGAGAAAAAAGATCAGAAAAGAACTTACCGATTTTATTTTCCTTTTCCTCACAGGAGCAGTCAGTCTATTGTTTGTAGGCCAATTACATCCAGACTCCAAATGTGGTTCCTTCATATATGAGTCTCTTTCCTACAGTTCCCCTAGATTCCTGGTGGTGGTAGTGTAGAGGTGTGGTCAGCTCTCTTTCACCTAACCTTGTGGGGTTGGGGCAGGATATGGCAGGAAAGGAGGTAACTGTAAAATACTTATTCAAGCAACCCCCAAACAAATGTGCTTCTCCCCTTCTGATCTTTTTCTCATCTGTTTCCTCTTTTACATACTCAAATGCCAGTTTTTGCAAGTAGACTTCCCTTATCCCTTAGACTCAAAGTAGTCTCTCCCTACTTTGAACTCACATACCACTTTGAACTTCACCTTTGACTTAACTACAACTCATCAAGTGTACTTATTTGGGTAACTCAATGGAGAAGCAATCAATTTAAACACTTCAAAGAGTCATTAAATTTCAGATCTGGAGCACACGCCAGTGTATGTCTCACCCCATGCATTCATTTACTAAGACTCTGCTCTGGACCAAACACTATGCTAGATTTTGGGAATGTAAAAACAAACAGTTGCATATTCCCTGCCCCTAAGAACCATTAAGGGTTTAATAGGGGTTGGTAATACAAGTGCACAAATAAGTAGTAGGTGAAGAAGACAATGATTCAGACACAGGAGAGGCTTAGGAAACAACAAAATGTTTTAGGAAAATTTGACAAGGAAGTAATTACTTTCAGCTCAGGAATCAGGGAAGACTTCTTAGAGGAAGTGGCATTTAGGCTGGATCTTGGGGAGGGAAGGAGGAAAATGTCTAGATCTACATCTTGGCAAGATTATTTTAATTTAATTTAAGATTTTTTTATTATGTGGAAAATTAGTTGGAGAGAAGAAAGACTGGAAATGAAGATAAACTACAGGAAGACTAAGGCTAATATAGAATCAGAGAATGGTTTCATTTAAAGGATAATATAGTAAATAAAAATAATAGGATAGGACTTGGGCCTGTTATTTTACTGATGAAGAGAACTCTGAAATAGGGAAATGTTCTCATCAATGAAGGGCTGAATAATCTCCACAGCCATTATTCTTAGACAACTGCCTATAAGTTGAGTCATTTGCCCAAGGTCCCACAGTTACGATGCGTCAGATGCTGGACTTGAACCTGAGTCTTGCTTGTTTGAAAGTTAGTTCTCTATTCACTCTACCAACTCTGTCTTAACACATAAAAGTCTCACCTGTTCAGCTCTGGAAAGTATTGACAGATTCAATAATACGAATAATAATGGTAACAACAATAATATATGAACTATGTAACCGTTATTTTATGTCTGTGCAATATGAATTTTTAAAAAATAATAACAAGATAGTGACTTGTCCCAATGCCCCATCCAAAACACGAGAAGACTGAGGTGTTAGCAGTACTAATACACCTCTCAGAGTCACAGGTTTTTGGAGTTGGAAGGGACATCTCGTACCACTCTACCAGAAGAAAGAATCTCTTTCAGAGGATCTCTTCGGAGATATTCAGTTTTCAAATGAAGACTTTCAGGGATGGGTAATTCCAAACCTCCTGAGAGCCCATTTCCTTTTTGGTAAATTGTTAGTAAAAGGGGCAGGTAGGGGGCACAGTAGATAGAGTGCTGAGCCGAAAGTCAAGAAAACTCATCTTTCTGAGTTCAAATCCAGCCTCAGAAGCTTACTGGCTGTGTGACCTTTGGCAAATCACTTAACCCTGTTTGTCTCAATTTCCTGATCTATGAAATGAGGTGGAAAAGGAAACGGTGAACCACTCCAGTATCTTTTCCAAGAAAACTCCAATGGAGTCACAAAGAGTTGGACATGACTGGAAACAACTGAACAATAACAAAATTGTTAGTGAATTTTTCCTTCTACTGAGCCTAAATGTGCTTCTAGAATTTTAATTCATCGCATCTAGTTTTTGGCCCCTTGAGGTATCAGGTAAAGTAATCTGATCCTTGCTCTTCCTGACAGACTTTCAAATAGTGGAAGATAGCTGCCTTGTTCTTCCTTTTCTTCTTTGTTCCAGGATAAACTTTCTCAGTTCCTTTGATCAATCCTTCTGTAACAAGGTTTGAAGGACCTTGACCTTTCTGGACTCAATATATCAATCACCAAATATTTACTAAGTACCTACTATGTGCTAGACACTGTGCTAGGTACAGGAGATACAAATTCCAAAAATGAATTAATCCTTACACTCAAGATGCTTTCATTCTCATGGGTAGAGAAATGCATGTACACATACATATACAAATGTATGTATTGATGAGCTGAGGAGATATATACAAGTACACAGATATATGTATCAATATATACCTATGTCATGTATATATGTGTATGTACAAGCAGACAGGCAAAAATCTAATTACAAAATAAATATATGCAAAGTAGTTAAAGACAAGATAGTTTAGGAGGAAGGGAACTAGCTCCTAAAGAGAATCAGGAAAGACTTCATGCAAAAGGTAGTGCAATGTGCCATCTAGTAAAGGAAGAAATTTAACTCTTGGAAGTGAAGTCAAGGAGAACAGTGATGGAGTGAGGGGATGTGAAACAGAGAGGTCACTTTGACTGGATCACAGAGAACCAGAGGGAGAGTATGGTCCAATAAGCCTGGGAGGATTCAGATTGGAGCCAAATTGTGTGGGGCTTTAAAAGCCAAACAGAGGAGTTTTCAGGGCTATTCTTAAAATCATCATCCAGAACTGAACAGAGCATTACAGATGTGATCTGAACAGGACAAAGTAGAAAGGAAATTTTTTTTTTCTTCTGGATACAATACTTATTTTAGTGCATCCTTACATGACATCAGTTCTCACATGACATGCCATATTTGTTGACATATCTTGTAGTCATCTAAAAACCCCAGACTCATCTCTTCCATACAGTATTTATGTTACACATTTCACACACTCCGAAACAAGGACTTCACAATTGGAGAAAAGTTTCACTCCAGAACGTTTACCAGTTGATGACATGGTTCTTTTACATAACATAGTTTTTTCTATTATCAAAATGATCACTGAAGATATTCAGAAAAATAATCTAGAAGGAACTGTATTATCTTCATATGTCCTCTTGTTCTTTTCTTTCTCATTTTCCCCCTAAACACACACACACACACACACAATATTTAGATTAATCACTATGTGGTAAAATAGGTAGCTTGGTGCCCCAGTGGATAATGTATTTGACTTGGTTTTAGGAAGACCTGACTTTCAATCTTAATCCCAGAAATCTATTACCTGTGTGGTCCTGGGCAAGTCACTAAAATCTATGTCACCCTCAGTTTCCTCTGCTAATAATAGCACTATCTCACAAGATTTTTATGAGGCCCAAATCAGGTAATCTATGGAAAGCACTTTATAATCCTAAAAGCTCTATATAAATGCTAGTTATCATCATCAGGTGCTCAAACTGGCAGCGTGCTACAGAGGAAAGGAGCTGCATTCAGAGTCTGAAGACCCAGGTTCCAAGTTCATCTGTTCCATTTTGTGACCTTAGGTCATCTTCTAGCTAAAGCGGTTGAACCAGACAGCCTCTTGGTCCCTTTCATATTGAAGTCTATGATTAAGTCCCTGATCTTTTTTTTCCTCTAAGCTCTTATTATCTTTATGCTTCTTTGGTTCTGATTTATGATGTTATTATTGGCAGCTTCAGGTATGCAGACTTGTGCTCTCCACTGATGCATTTTAGCAACTCCTCTCCAACACAGAGTTTTAGAGGGCAACCTAGGGCGCTGAGAGTTTTAAATTCCTTTTTCATGTCCATGATCCAATATGTGTCAGAGACAGAGTTTCTACCCAAGTGATATTATTATCCTTCACATTGCACTTTTTAGGCTTGAGAAGTACTTTTACATATATGGTCCAGCTAAGCATTATTTTTACCATTCCATCTTATGGATGAAAAAAGTGAGGCTGAGAAAAATTAAGTGACTTGTCCATAGTCACACAGCTAGTAAGTGTCTGAACTTTAATTTGAACTATGGGTCTTCTTGACTTCAGGTCTAGTAATCTTCATTCTGCGACCTAGCTACCCAAAAGTTAGCCATCTCTGTTACATTTGTGCCATATCCACATTTGGTATACATGTTATCTTCCTCTGATAAAAGTCACTGATAAAAACACAAAATATTACAATGGCAAAAGTGAAATCCTTGGGACATTTTGCCAGAGACTTTCCTCCAAACTAATCTTGAGCCATTGATTACTATTCTTTGGGTCCAGCTAACTTCTGCAGATTTCATCTAAAGCAACCCCTCATGTTTAGATTCCTTACCCAAATGAATTTTATGAGAGACTTTGTCAGATACCTCATTGAAATTCAGATATGTTAAATATGGGTTATTTCTCTAGTCATCCAGTATAGAAATGATGTTAAAAGAAAGTAAAACAGGAAGGAAGGAAGGAGGGAGGGAGGGAAAAGGGGGAAAGGGATGAAGGAAGAAAGAAAGGAGAGAGGAAAGAAGTAAGGAGGGAAGGAAGGAAGAAAGGAAGAAAGGAAAAAAGAAAGAAAGAAAAGAAAGAAGGAAGAAAGAAAGGAAAGGAGGAAGGAAAAGAATGAAATGGAGAAAGAGGGAAGGAAGGAATTAAAATAAAGAAAAGAAGAAGGAATTGGGTATAGCATAACCTATTTTTGATAAATCCATATTGGTTTTTAGTGATCATTATTTCCCTTTCTAATTGTTGACAAATTATACATTTAATAACAAGCATTAGACTTTTTCCAGAAATTGAAATCATATGTGTGTGTGTGTGTGTATATATATATATATATATATATATATATATATATATATATATATATATATATGTATAGTTTAAAGAGCCCATTGTATTTTTTGTTTGGAATACCAAATAGCATTTTCAACTCTTCACAATCCTGCAGCACATCTTTGTCATCTACATTTTTTTCTCTTTTTTCTTTTCTTTTTTTTTCTTTATTTATTTAACTTTTTACATTCATTTCCACAAAATTTTTGGTTCCAAATTTTCTCCCCATTTGTCCCCTCCCCCCCACCCCAATACACCAAGCATTCTAATTTCCCCTGTCACCAATCTGCCCTCTCTTCTATTATCCTTCCCTTCCCTTGTTCCCATCTTCTCTTTTGTCCTGTAGGGTCAGATAACTTTCTATTCCCCTTTACCTGTATTTCTTATTTCCTAGTAGCAAGAGCAATGCTTGACAGTTGTTCCTAAAGCTTTGAGTTCCAACTTTTCCCCATCCCTCTCTCCCCCCCATTCCCTTTGGGAAGGCAGGCAATTCAATATAGGCCATATCTGTGTAGTTTTGCAGATGACTTCCATAATAGTCGTGTTGTGTAAGACTAACTATATTTCCCTCCATCCTATCCTGCCCTCCATTGCTTCTATTCTCTCTTTGGATCCTGTCCCTCCCCAAGAGTGTTGACTTCAAATTGCTCCCTCCTCCCTCTGCCCTCTCTTACATCATCCCCCCCACCCTGCTTATCCCCTTTCCCCCTACTTTCCTGTATTGTAAGATAGGTTTTCAAACCAGAATGAGTGTGCATTTTATTCCTTCCTTTAGTTGAATGTGATGAGAGTAAACTTCATGTTTTTCTCTCAGCTCCCTTCCTTTTCCCTCCACTGAAAAGTCTCCTGCCTGCCTCTTCTATGAGAGATAATTTGCCCCATTCCATTTCTCCCTCTCTCCTCCGAATACATTTCTCTCTCACTGCTTAACTTCATTTTTTAAAGATCCCATCCTATTCAATTCATTCTGTGCTCTCTGTCTCTGTGTGTGCATGCACATGTCTATGTGTGTGTGTGTGTGTGTGTGTGTGTGTGTGTGTGTGTGTGTAATCCCGCCAACTACCCAGATACTGAAAAAGTTTTAAGAGTTACAAATATTGTCTTTCCATGTAGGAATGTAAACAGTTCAACTTTAGTAAGTCCCTTATGATTTCTCTTTGCTGTTTACCTTTTCATGCTTCTTCTCATTCTTGTGTTTGAAAGTCAAATTTTCTTTTCAGCTCTGGTCTTTTCATCAAGAATGCTTTAAAGTCCTCAATTTCATTGAAAGACCATTTTTTTCCCCTGAAGTATTATACTCAGTTTTGCTGGGGAGGTGATTCTTGGTTTGAGTCCTAGTTCCTTTGACTTCTGGAATATCCTATTCCAGGTCCTTCAATCCCTTAAAGTAGAAGCTGCTAGATCATGAGTTATCCTGATTGTATTTCCACCATACTGGAATTGTTTCTTTCCAGCTGCTTGCAATATTTTCTCCTTGACCTGGGAATTCTGGAATTTGGCCACAGTGTTCCTAGGAGTTTGTCTTTTTGGATCTCTTTCAGGCGGTGATCAATGGATTCTTTCAATACTTATTTTGCCCTCTGGTTGTGGAATATCAGGGCAGTTTTCCTCAATAATTTCATGGAAGATGATGTCTAGGCTTTTTTTTTGATCATGGCTTTCAGGTAGTCCCATAATTTTTAAGTTGTTTCTCCTGGATCTATTTTCCAGTCAGTTGTTTTTCCCATGAGATATTTCACATTCTCTTCCATTTTTTCATTCTTTTGGTTTTGTTTGGTGATTTCTTGGTTTCTCAGAAAGTCATTAGACTCCATCTGTTCCATTCTAATTTTGAGAGAACTATTATCTTCAGTGAGCTTTTGAACCTCTTCTTCCATTTGGCTAATTCTGCTTTTGAAAGCATTCTTCTCCTCCTTGGCTTTTTGAACCTCTTTTGCCAATTGAGTGAGCCTATTTTTCAAGGTGTTATTTTCTTCAGCATTTTTTTGGGTCTCCTTTACCAAGGTATTGACCCTTTTTTATGCTTTTCTTGCATCTCTCTCATTTCTCCTCCCAGTTTTTCCTCCACCTGTCTAACTTGCTTTTCAAAATCCTTTTTGAGCTCTTCCATGGCCTGAGCCCACCGGACATCCACCTGGGATGTCTGGGATACAGAGGCCCCAACCTCCACGTCTTTCCCTGATGGTAAGAATTGTTCCTTGTCATCAGAATTGAAAGGCGGGAACATCTGTACCCCATCAAAGTAGCTTTCTATAGTCTTATTTTTCTTCCCTTTTCTGGGCATTTTCCCAGCCAGTTACTTGACTTCTGAGATTCCTCTCCATCCCAGTCTGAGATTCAAATGCTGATCCCCAGCCTCAGGGCTTTCAGTGGGGGCAGGGCTGCTCTTCAGTGTGAGATTAAGTTCAGTGGCTCAGGTGGGGGCAGGGCCACCACACAAGGCTCAGTTCCCCCAGGGGGTTTATGTGGAGATCTTCAACAATGGATCTGAGCTCCTGTCTGCTTTGGGAGCTCCTGTCTGATGCTGCCTCCACTGCTGCTTCCCGAGGGGGCCTGAGTTATGGAGATACCCCGTTCCCGTCTCGGCCAGTCAAATAGTCTCTCTTAGTGACCTTTGGAGTCTGTGGGTGGAGGGACCTGTGGGGCCACTGGAGATTCTCTCCCTGAAGCCTGCTTGGCTCTGCTCCTCTTGGTGCCCATGACCAAGGCAAGGCTGGACTCTGCTCCAGGATCAGTGTGCGATGGACCTTTCGTGTCAGTTTTTCAGGGCTCTCTGGCACAGAAATCTCCTCCACTCTGTTGTTGTGTGGCTTCCACTGCTCCAGAATTTGTTGAGAGTTGTTCTTTACAGGTATTTTATGGGCTGTGGGTTGGAGCTAGTATATGTGAATCTTTCTACTCTGCCATCTTGGGTCCTCCCCCCCCACTTTTTTTCAAGATTGACATTAACTCAACAATCAAATCTAGTGCCTTTTCCCTTACTCTGGGAATTTGTTGCTTTGTTGTCTTGGGTGACTTTAACAAATTTATCAAACTTACTATTTATTAAGTTTTGCATAAAATCTCACTTAGTTTGTGTTTCAACTTGTTGTGACCTACCTCAGCTCTCTCTCTTCCCATCTTCGTTTTGGTTTTCATGGTAGAAACCACAGAAACTAAATAAGAGTTAAATAGGTTTGCCCTTATTTGACTTCAATTGTCATATTTTCTTCTCTCTTGAGTATTGTTACTCTCCCATCTTTAATC
Organism: Bettongia penicillata ogilbyi; assembly: GCA_023548195.1. NCBI lineage: Eukaryota > Metazoa > Chordata > Mammalia > Diprotodontia > Potoroidae > Bettongia > Bettongia penicillata. The sequence goes on along the minus strand of JAJHZJ010000107.1, from coordinate 5,473,112 downwards.
TTCCTATGTCCACAGTCTACATTTGTGACAAGTAGGTTCTGCATGTCATGAACATATATTGTCATAGCCATCTTATAGGCCATTAGAGACATGGGACTCAGACACAAAGAAGAGACTGGTACTAGATTTAAAGAATTTAGTATTCTAAGTAAAAACTAGGGACATATTTACCAAGGCAAGGAATATAGAGGGAAAAGAAAAATGGGACAGCAACAGAGCCTTGGGAGTTAATTCCTAAACAGAAGGTATGAAGACAAAGAATCAGGGAAGATGGAGAATGAAACAGTGTGAAAATGGACAAAGGGGGAACCAGAAGAGGAAAAAGGGAACAGAAAACAAGGAAAGAAAGTATCAAGATGGGGATGGTCACCAATGTCAAAAGCTACTGAAAGGTCAAGGGAGATTTGAGTTGAGCAAAGACCATTGGATTTTGTCAATTAAAAGGACATTTTTGACTTTGGAGAGGATAGTTTCATATGAGTTTTGGGGACATATACTAGATTGTATTATCTTTCCTCCCAAATTGTTAGCTCTCTGAGACTAGGAGTTATGCTTTATTTATCTTTTATCCTTCTCAGGACCAAACATTGTACCTCACACATAATAAGTACTCAATAAATATTTGCTGAATTCAATTGAATAAGGAGGTGATATACTGAGGCTTGCACTGCCAAGCATATCCTGTGAGTTATTTTCCACAATGCTAAGCCTTCCATACTTTCATCTGCCCTTTTCCCTGCCTTTGGGAGGAAGAAATTAGAGTTAGATGAAATAGTAACCTGTGGAAAATAGGAAAATTAAACCTAGTCCATCAAAAATAGAGATGGAAATAGAACTAGACTTGATAATGTCCTGAACTAAAAGCCCAGAGATGTTCTCAAATTAATCCAATGTCTTCTAAATTGAGTCAACCCAGGGGCTAGAGCACTGGACATAGAGTATGGAAGACTTGAATTCAAATAAAAACTTATACACTTGTTGTATTAACATGGACAAATCACTTAACCTCTATTTTCCTCAGTTTTCTCAACTGTGAAATGGGAATAATAATAGTACCTACCCTCCAGGGTTTTTGTGAATAAAATGAGTTAATATTTTTAAAGCACTTTGCAAATTTTGAATCGCTATGTAAATGCATGTTGTTATGATTAACTATTATTATCTAAACTCTGCTAGTACTCAGTTTTATCTTTGATCAGAAACAAGTCTTGCACACCCTTTAGAGTTCCCTATCAGGCCTCAATTCTTAAAAGAAGCTCCTAATTTATACACCCTATTAAAGTCAGCACTATGTTGGCCTATTGGGAAGGATAGGCTGTCAGTAGCTTCCTACATTCTTCTGTCACCAAGGGCTAAAAGACAAAACATGACACACACATACAAATCCCCTCTTCTCTGTGTTAGTTGAATCACTGATATCCTGGGAGCTTCGTCTTTGTTTTAGAATAGTCTCTTTGTGTTCTCTTTTCCTTCAGATATCACTTCTGTAATCCCTGTTATGGCTTTAAAGAAGAATGCTCTAATTATTTGGAATTCAAGGGAAGTTGGTAGGCTGTGTGCCTCAGGTCTGATACTGTTGGAGAGTTAAAATCTAGGGAATTTGAGGGAGTGATTTTATTGACTTTAAGAACAGCATTATTGAACAAATACCATCCAGTGTCTGGGAATTTAGTGTGTGATATCCCTCTCTCTCTCTCTCTCTCTCTCTCTCTCTCTGCCTTTCTGTCTGTCTGTCTCTGTTTCTCTCTCTGTCCCTCCCTCCCTTTCTCTCTTGCTCTGTCTTTTCTCACTGGATGTCTTCTGAGAAAGAGTCTTCAAGGATGAAAGTGAACACAAACAGTGTCTTTCTTTTTGCTAGTAGAAATGAAAAGTCAAAATAATATCTTTTTGTTTTTATTTGTTGAAATAAAAAGTGAGTGAAGTAGACCAATAGAACCAACCCCATGATAATAACTGTTTCAAAATTTTCAGATTCTTTGAGTGCTATTTCTTGTTTGTGTGTGTGTGTGTGTGTGTGTGTGTGTGTGCATGCGCGTGTGTGTTTCCTTCTTTTATAAGAAAGGCGGTGCTAGTGGTGATATGTATTCTGTCTTATCCCCAAACACCTGACTTATACATTGAACAGAATTGGGAGATTTGCCTGTGGGGATTAAACACAGATTAAACGAAAATTGTTAGGATCAAAGAAGTGTGTGACATTTTCTGGAAACTACTAATTTCATAATTTGGGGAATCTTTTGTCTTCTTTCTTTAAAAAACATATCCCTAAATCTTCACCCTTACCTGTCACTTCCATCTTCCTGGCTGAGATCTAGGCTGATTCCAGCTCTTCTGTGGGGATTAGAGATGCTGTTGCACTAATTTTGGACCTTGAGATCTAGGATTCTTTTGTTTTTAACCTTGTTTCCCTGAGAGCCTAAAATGGTGCCTTATTCATAGTAGGAATTTAAGAAATGTTTATTGAACCTAATTGAATTACAAGCTTCAGAACAAATCACAGAGGACATGTTGTCCTTTTGCAAGGGACAAATATGTTTTGGAATGAGTTTTGCCTTGTAAACAACAAAAGGCTTATTCCTTAATCCAGTGAATATAAAATTGAGGCCATTCATAATCAGCTCCTTTATCTCCTCTACCCTACATCACAACCCTCTGTACATCCTTGTCTAGTCTCTTCTCTTTCATTCCAATCTGAGGATGAAGTGTACTTTTCTGACAATGACTCTTCCCTACCTCTTTATGTTCTAGAACCATAAATTGAGATCTAATTATTCCGTTGTGCCTGGGGTGTACCTATCTATTGCCCAGAACCCTATTCAACATCCTTTTAACTTTGTGGGTCAAAGTGTGCCTCCTTATCCAATATTCCTTTGCATGTTTTGTTTGCACCATTAGAATAAAACCTCCTTGAGAGCAGAGACTCTGTGTTTTTGGGTTTCTGTCTTTACATCTCCAGCTGCTAAAACAGTGTTGGCATATAATAAGTTGTTAAATAATTTTCTTCCTTGTTCCTCCCTACCTTCCTTCCTTCCTTCCTTTCTTCTCTCCATTCCTCCTCAGTTCTCTCCTTCCTTCTTTTATTCTCTCCTTCTTTTCCTCGTTCCTTTCTTCCTTCTTTCCTTACAAAAGTTAGATGCTCTACTTGTGCCCTTTACCTTATTCGGTATTTCTTTGGCATATTGATCTTATAAATCATTCCCTTTGTCTCTTATATTTAATCTTTTCCTGTATGTAGATTCCTTCCCCACTATCAACAAATGTCATAATAATAAGTGACATTTGTTACATATGTAAGTATTATTCCATTAAAGCCTCATTAGAATCTTCTGAGCAAAAGCTCCAAATATTGCTGTCATCATTTTCACCTTATAGATCAGGATACCATATTGTAGAGGGGACAAATATCTTATCCTTAACTATTTAATCAATATGTTACAAGTATAGGGTTTGAACTCATTTCTTCCACATTACAAATTGCAAACTTTAATTACTTTGATATTCTGCCTTTTTTGGTTAGGAATAATTTTATAATTTTCTTTACTTATCCTCCACTTCTTTTGAATTCTTACTTCTCATTTTTGATTTTGTTTAAAAAATTGTCTGTATTTTTTATCAAAATACCTAATAATTTGGTAATTTTATTGGTTTTTTTAACAGAGTTCATACAACTACTTTTGTTGAATATTGTTTATCTTTTCTTTAATTTGAAGAATTTTCATTTTGTATGTTGATTGAGGTATTTTTTCATCTGGTGCTTTATAATTTTTTTTTTATTTCCATGAATAGTTTATTGATCTCTCTTGTTACTTTTTTATTTAAATATTTAAAGATATGTGTTTCTTCCTAAGGACTGCTTTGGCTGATCTTGATATATTGTGGCATGTTTTCTCACTGTTATAATTATTTTCATTAATCTTATTTATTATGTAACCCATTTCCTATTGATCCTCTCACATAGGAATTTGGTTGCCTGTGGAAGATGACTGGTTATTGGGGATCTTACCAAGGAAAGATATTGTCTCTTTTCAGCCCGTTTTCCTACCTGGAGTGCTATTGAAACATATCTATAGAAAATCATGACATAGTTCTTGATTTTCTTTCCTTTAATATGAGCACCAGGGTTATCAATCCCCATATAGACACTCAATGAACTAAATGCATATCAAGTATGGAACAGCTTTTGATTCACTCTCACATAAAATACATAAGACAAAAAGAAAAGAGTAAATGAATAGTTATAGAAATCCATAACACACTCAAACAACTCATTAGTATTTTACTTCAACCTTCCCCTTTCCCCTAACTCTAATAAAGGTAATTTGGAGGATAGTGAATAAGCATCCTCTTCACCTCTGACCTTCACTGCTTTAAACAACTTACAATAATGATTGGAAGGGTTTATAAAGTCCTCCAGCTCCAGGGGCCCCATTAGTGGTACAATTTTGCTCTGAAAATCCTTTCCCTGTAGGAGTCAAGTATCTGAACTCTTTAACTTGAGAACTCTCATATTTGATATTACCTTAAATGGCACTACTCAGAAGAATCTTTCTTCTGTGATCAGAAGTCTAGATTCTGGGATCACCATGCTTTATAGGGAATTTAAAATAATCTTTCTACTATATAGACTCAAGAGGTTGTAGTTTATGAATAATGTTCTTGCACATTCCTTTTAGGCCTAATTCAGGTACAACACTTTTATGTGCTTCTGCTGAGAGAGAGAGAGAGAGAGAGAGAGAGAGAGAGAGAGAGAGAGAGAGAGAGAGAGAGAGAGATTCAGACACAAAAAGAGACAGAGAAAGATACACAGAGACAGACAGAGAAAAAGAGAGAAGGCAGAAATAGACAAAAGATAAGAGAGACAGAAAGATAGACATAGATGAAGAAAGATGACGGCAGAGGAGAGAGAGAGAAAGAGAAGTGAAACCAGATATTTCTAAGGTCTTAAAGGAAGAGCAGCTTCTTTACTGACAGAAGCAAACCAAGTGGCACAGTGGCCAGGGAACTAGGTCTGGAGTCAGGAAGATTTAAGTTCTAATTCAGCCTCAGACATTTACTAGCTGTATGACCCATTCATTCTTTGGGATTACATTTTTTAATCTCATTTTAAGATTGAATCCTTTCTTCAAATCTTCCTTATTGATAATATTATTATTGCATTATTATCTGTAAAGCAAGTGTTTAATATTTCTGCCTTTCTGTGTGTGCTTATAAGTTCATTTTTCCTAAGGATATGTTATATTTTTGTAAAAGTGCTATGAAAAACCAAAAATAGATATTTATTGATCATCTCACTTAATAATTGAAACATCTCTATCATAGTAGTTATTTTTTCAAATATATTGTTTGGATCTTTTGCTTATTTCTTGTTTACTTTTTTGTTAAATTTGACTAAGTATGAACAGGGCATGATTAAGTTCCAAACATTTTAATTTTTTTTTCTTCATAGTTATTTCTCTGGTTTGAACAGTTTTTCTCATATTATTTTTTCCTTCTAAAATCATGATTGCTATTTCCTGCATTTGGGAGATTTTATACAAGAATTTTATACAAGAATTCTTCTTCAAAAACTCATTTTATCACTGTATCTACCTTTCTGTTTCATGTGTGTTTCTTGTAGACAACAGATATTAGGTTTTGTTTTCTGGCAGATACTGCCACCCTTTTCTATATCAGGTTATTTCAGTCACATTTATGATTATGATTACAAGGTTTAATTTTCTTTTCATCATAATGTGTTATTATGTTTCATTTATTTTCCTCAAGATGTATATTTAAAACAAAAAAAGAATAAGGGAATGAAACCAACACTAGTTATTTATAATTAGAACAGTCTGCTTTCAATCCTTTTTCATTCTGCTCTTCCCTCAGCCCCTCTGGTTCTCACCCTTTTGGCCTCACTGCCTTTTGAAATTAGCTGTCCCTGGTTAAAGTTCCTTTTGTTTCAATAACTCTCTCTACTCTCTTAAATATTTTCTCCTCCCTCACCTTGTCCCAACCCCGTTGCCTACTTATTTTACTTAATTTCCACAATTAGCTCTCTGTTTTCTAACTATCCCTAGCTTACTTTAGAGAAGATAAAAGTTTCATGGAACTCCTCCCTATCCTCTGTCTCTATGATTGTATACTTTGCTTCTCTGGCAATTGAGGAATGTGACAAGTTCCTTACTCCCTCTACACATTGAAGTCCTGGAATATCTTCCTGTCCTTTATTATGTTATGTGCTTTCTTCTAGATATAGCTAGTCTAATCAAGCTTCTTTCCCTTCTTTTCTTTAGTACAATTGCTTTCTTTTCAATATATATATATATCTGGATCTATGATCTTGAACTTCCATGAGTGGTGACTCCAAGGTCCTTGATTAAAGAGACTTTCTACATGGATAATGAGATCTCACTGTTTGTATCTGATATTATAATGGTTTTGTTAAGACCTGGAAAATTACTGAGCCTCTTGGAAAGTAACTGAAACAACTCAAAAGAGTTTGCTCATCCCATCCACCCTGGAAAAAAAGCAAATGCATCAAAAATACATATTGTTCAGATTATTATAGGCAGTTGTATGGTCAGTTTATAAATCTTCCCCATCAGCACATAGAGTTGACTATAAAAGAGAGGACAGGCAAAATGGAGTTTGGGAAATGACAAAGCATCTAAAAACTTCCGAGTTATATATATATATATATTTTTTTACCAGAAACAAAGACTCTTTCAAAAATATCAATATTCTACAAGTGTGGCTGTATGACTGGGGTGTGGTGAGATACCACAATTCTGAATAAAGGGCAGTGAGAAGACTTGTGGTGAGTGTAAGCACGCCATATGAAAAAGCAAAGAAATAATGATAGAAAAGTAAGGTAGGTTGATCATATGGTAAGAGTAGAAAATACACTGTACTCTACTGGTGAAGGGCTACTTCACCATTACTACTTTGATTTGGCATTCATCGTGTGAATGGCATCATTGTCATCATTGTTTGTCATTATCACTGTCATCTTCTTCGTCATCATCAATGTCTGGTATTTATGTAACACTTTAATGTTTGCAAAGTGTTTCACAAATATTAGTTACTTCTATTCTCGCAACAACCTTGGGAGATGGGTGCTGTTATTATTTCTCCTTTAAGATGAGAAAACTGAGGTAAATAGCGGTTATGTGACCTGTCTAAGTTAACGTAGCCAGTGAGTATCTTAGAATGTATTTGAACTCAGATTTTCCAGGCTGAGAGCCCACTTCTCTATCCACTGTGTGCCCTACCTGTATGTGTAGGACCCAGAAGAAAGAAACACAGAATGGAACAAAATGAATAAGTTGTTACTTGCATCATTTGAGAAAGCACCCATGTTGATGATGATCATTGATTTTTTGGGTTTTACTGAAGTTTTCTTATATTTAAAGAATTTTGCAACTTTACCAGTAAGGATTCCTAGTTCAATGTGCCCCTTTCCTTTCCTTTTCTAAAAAGCATTTGAAGACCCTTTATTTTTTTAAAATATTTATTTAATTTTAGTTTATAGCATTTTGTTCCACAAACTTTTGAGTCCCAAATTTTCTTCCCTCCTTTCTCTCTCCCTCCCTCTCCCCAGTATGACATGGACTCTGATATAGGCTCTGTGTACACATTTGCATTAAACATATTTTCACATTAGTCATGTTGCAAGAAGAATTATAACCTATGGAATGAACCATGAGAAAGAAAAAAAAACACAGCGCAAATAGTATGCTTTGATGTGCATTCAGACTCTGTAATTCTCTTTGGATGTGGATGATATTTTCTATCATGAGTCTTTGTGAGTTATCTTAGAACCTTGCATTGCTGAGAAGAGCCAAGTCTATCAAAATTAGTCCCCACACAATGTGACTGCTACTGTGTACAATGTTCTCCTGGTTCTGCTCCCCTCACTCAGCATCACTTTATATAAGTCTTTCCAGGTTTTTCTGAAATCTGCCTGCTCATTATTTGTGATAGCACAATAGTATTCCATTATATTCATATACCACAACTTGTTCAACCATTCCCCAATTGATGCGCATCCCCTCAATTTCAAATTCTTTGCCATCACAAAAAGAACTGCTATAAATATTTTGTATATGTGGGTCCTTTTCCTATTTGTATGATCTCTTTGGGATACAGCCCTAGAAGTGATATTACTAGGTCAAAATGTATGCACATTTTTATAGCTATTTGGGCATAGTTCCAAATTACTCTCCAAAGTGGTTGGATCAGTTCACTACTCCACCAACAGTGCCTTAGTTTTCCAATTTTCCCATATATACTTCAGCATTTATAATTTTCCTGTTTTGTCATATGAGACAATACAACAGATGTGATGTGGTACCTAACAGTTTTTTTAATTTGCATTTCTCTAGTCAATTTAGAGCATTTTTTCCATATAACTATAGATATCTTTAATTTCTTCTGAAAACTGCCTGCTCATATCCTTTGACCATTTATCAATTGGGGAATGACTTGTATTCTTATAAATTTACAATGTTTTCATTTTCACCAACCCCAAGCTTCGTTATGTCCTCTGAACTTCTTCTCTTGATTCTGAAATTTCTCAAGTCTGTTATTCTCCCTCTTATATATGTATATGTATATATATATAATATATGTATGTATGTATATATCTATATATACATATACACATTAGACACATTATATGTGGGCATATGTCCACATGGGTGTTCATTGATTGAAATGGCTAAGTACATTATGATACATGAATATGATGGATAGAGGAGATGTGCATATGAATACACACACACACACACAGGAAATGTACATATGAATATACAGACATGTGTCTTTATCTCTCCACTGCTCTACTGTTTTTATATCACCTTAACTTCCTAACACATCACTGTCCTCTCTCTCCCCAAGAGAGCTATAACACAGAACAAAAAAAAGCATGTTGTGATGGTGGAGAACACAATAAAACTAACCAATATATGATCAAATTATGTGATTATATGCATTGTACCACACTCACAGATAGTTCTCAACTTCGGCAATGAAGAAATTATCAATCAATCAATATTTATTTAGGTATCATATTGCTTTCCTTCTCATTGGATTAGGGAGGAATAAATGGAGGGAGAGAATTTGAAACTCAATTTTTTAAAAAGAATGCTAAAATAAATATGAAACTTTAAAAGAAAACATATGCTAAGTACTTACAATATACCAGGCAACATTCTAAGCACTCAAGGTACCTTCTCATATTTCTCCTTTGTGGCTGAGCCTAGTCATTATAATTTTTTATTTTTCAGTTTTGATAGTTTTGTTTTACTTTCCACTTACATTGTTAGTTATTGTACATATTTTTTCCTATTATGGCTTACTTTACTTTGTATCAGTTCCTCTAAGTTTAACCATGCTTTTTATATTTATTATCTTTATTATTTCTTATAACAAAGTAATATACCATCATATTCACATATCATCATTTATTTAGCCATTTTAAACCATGACATTTATTCATTTCCAGTTCTTTGATATTACAAAATGTACTACTTCAGATATTTTGAATTATATGGGTTCTTTCCTTTTGTCATTAGCCTCCTTTGAATATATACCTTGCAGTGAGTTTACTGGGCCAAACAGTATAGTTTATTTTGTCACTTTCTTTGCATAATTCCAAATTCATTTTCAGAAAAGTCGAATAGATTCACAGGCCCACCTATAGCACAGTAGTGTGGTATAGTTTCTTTTGATTTTTGAGTTGATTTTCAAGGGAGATGGGTTTGACTGCCTTTCTCATTTCTATCTTTGCCTGAAATCTCCATACTAACATGTATCTATCTTATTCACAATTAGAAGGAATCATCCGGAAGAGAAGCAGTAACAGTACTTACCACATGAGAATTATGAGTTTAACAGTTGGAATCCTCCTCTCTTTGAAAGTCTTCAAAATATGACCTTAGAAAGCCATAGCAATAGGAATGTTCTTCCACTGGGATCAATTTGAATATCTTAAATGATCAAAAGAGAAAGAAGGTATTTTCCAGGTGCTCTGAAGTACACTTTCTTTTCCTAGAAGGATTTGAGGAAGAGGCAACAGTGTCTTCCTCTGGATGATCTGCCTAATGTCCTAGCAGTATGAACATTTCTCCCATTCAGTGTCATGGAAGTAGTCTAATGACAGAAGACTACTGAGAACAACCAGTATATTTTCTATCCAGTGGTCCCCCTTATCCATTGATAAATCACAACAATAGATGATTACCTAGAAAATATTTCTAAAGAAGGGCTCAAACTCTCATGAACACTCTTTAGAGAGATCACTTTTCAGTTTAGGTCCATAGCAAGCCACTTGAGCATCTGATTAACACCGTTGAGTTGTCAATATTTTCAATCACAGAATCACAGAGTATTTGAACTGTGATGAACCATAAGGGAAGTTAATCTAACCAGCTGCTGTAATTTTAGGTTTAGAATATGATATTACTTTCCCAAGGCCATGCCTCTATAAAATTGTAGAGCAAGAACTAGAAACAAAATGTTCTGACTCCAAGTTCATTTATTTTCCTACTACCCTAGTCCTCCTGCCATTTCTGTGATTGTAGATCCATACCCCCACTCTAATTCTCATTTTTCAATGTTCCCTTGTCTATTGCTCTTTTTTTGTTGCAAATCTCATATCTCTTCCCATACCTTTATTCACCTTTTGTCTCTCTCCTTTTCTTTTTTTTCTTCTCATTGACTCTTCTTTCTGGATATTCTATTTTTTCCCACAAGTTGATACCAACATGCATTTAAACAAAGATGTTTGGCTAAGAATTGAACCCAGAAGAACAGTTTTACCTAGAGACCTCAACACTGTTTTTTTCTTACAGCAATTGAATAATGAATAATCCACACACTTCTGGCAAGATACTTTGCTTTTGATCCATGATGCAGATCTATTAACTATGTATGCCTCCATCTGTTGATCATCCTTCCAAAGAATAGACTCACATTCATCTTGCCCTCTATCCATTCCATCTCATTTGCATCACTAATGGATAGTCGCATGAGTTTCTTGCACCATATTTTTTTGTTCAGAATTTAGGGATAATAAAAGAGATTTTCGACAGTGCTTTCTCCATCTCCTCAACTCCTATAACATTTAAAATGTTATACTTATTTGGGAGTTATCATTTCTGCCTTCCAACTTATTTTTTCATATGTGCGTGTTTCATCTGCTTTTCTCCTAAGGGTTGTTCTTCAATTAAACAGTCTTTAACAAGTACCTACTATCTTCAAGGAACTGTTCTAAGGGCTAGGGACAATAACACAAAATAAAGCAGTCCTTGCCTTCAAGAAGCTTACCATTTACCAAGAGCATCCAATGGGCACACAAGTAAGTATAAAACAAGAAAAACTGAGGAAGATAAGAGCAGTTACAACTGAGTAGGGAGTTAGGGAAGACTTGAGGGGGTGGTGGCCCTTGAGCTGAGTCTTGAAGTAAACCAAGGGTTCTGAGATGATGATAAAGCACATTTCAATTATCTAATGTGAGTTATGTGAGAGCATGGAGACCAAGAATTGGGTTCAGAGTATAGCTAGTAGTCCAGTTTGTTAGAAATGTTGAATTCTCAAAGGGACCCACTGTGAGAGAAGCCTGGAAGAGTTAGGTGTATTAAGTTGTAGAGGACCTTAAATATTAAACAAAGGAGTTTGTATTGTATTTTACAATCAGTGAGTGGTAGATATTAATAGTTTTTGAGGAGGGAGTTAAATGGTCAGTTTTGTGAGTTGGGAAAATTATTTTGGAAGCTGTGATAATGAATAGGAGGAGAGTGATTAGAAACCCTGGAAACAATTAGAAAGCAATTACAGCAGTGCGAATGAGATGCCTTAGCAACTTGAATTAGGGTGGTCACCATACAAATAAGTAGATGTGACAAGTTATTGGATATGGATGTTGACGAAGAGGGGAAAGTCAAGAATAATTTTGAGGTTATGAACCTGGGTATCTGGTAGGATGGTGGTACCCACAATGGACATTGAAGAAGAGCTAGGATTAGAAGAAAAAATAGTGAGTTTAGTTTTGCACATGTTGAGTCTAAACCATTTCCACAGGACATCAAGAAAGAGATGTCTAGCAGGAAATTGATAGTGTGGGTCTATATAGTTTGTTATAGAAATTGGGGCTAGACAAGATGATTTTTCTGTAAAGAAGAGAAAAGGAATAAGCATTTACTAAGTTCCTATTATGCAACGAGAACTGATCTAAAAAATTTCCAAATATTTCATTTGATTCTTAAAGCAACTCTAGGAAATAGGTGCATTATTATTTCCATTTTATAGTTGAGGAAACTGATGTAGAGGTCAAGGATCACATAGTGAGTACCTGAGTCAGGATTTGAATTTCTGACCATATGCCCAGTCCTCTACCCATTGTGTCACCAAGCTGCCTTGAAAATATGATAAGTATACCAGGTCAGTACATGAGAATGTGTTAGTAAACATTATCAAAAATTATGAAAGTAAAGGATGATGAGAATTCATTTCAAGTCACTGAAAGACAATCAAGAAATCATTTGGAGAAGAGAAAGAAGGAAAAAATTCCATTTAAAATAATGAAAGGTAGTACAAAAGAAGGGAAATGACAAATGCTGGAGGGGCTGTGGGAAAACAGGTATTTTTAATACAAGAGCTGTGAACTCATCCAGTCATACTAGAAAACAATTTGGACCTATGTCCCTGAATCTAGTAAACTATGGATACCTTTTCACCCAGTGATTCTACTAGGTCTATATCTTAAAGAAATCAAAGGAAGATGAAAAGAATCTACATGTACCAAAAAATAATATAGTAGCTCTTTTTGTAGTGGGAAAGAATTGGAAGGTAAAAATGTGCACATTATCTGAGGAGTGACTGAACAAATTATGGTATATGAATGTGACAGAATATTATTGTACTTTAAAAAATGATGAAAGGAATGATAAAAGAAAATTTGGAAAGATTTCTATGATCTGATGTAAAATGGAGTTATTGGAATGAGGAGAAAAATTTATATAATAACAATATTGTAAAGATAATTTTGAAAAATGTAGGAATTCTGATCAACACAATGACCAAATTCACATCCAAAGAACTCATAACAAACATACTATCCACCTCTATATAGAGAGTTGATGCATTCACAATACATACAGATGCATATTTTCTTTTCTTTTTTACTATGGCTAGTATAGGAATTTGAAATACATATTTTTTCTTTTCTCCTCAGTTGGTGGGGAAGGGAGAGATGGAAAGAAGGGAACTTGTAGCTGAACATAATAGAGGAAAAGAAACATTTGAACATTAAAGGCCCTAGCTTTGGTTGAGCAATGGTCATTTTACTTACAGAAGCTTTTTCTTTCAATTAAAATCTTTTTATTTTTTTCCACCTCTCACTTCCTTTAACACACAAGAAAGAAATAATGGAGGGAAGGAAAGAAGGAAGGGCATGAGGGAAGAAAAGCAAGAAAAAAGAATGGAAGGAAGAAAAGGAAAGAAAGAAATGTGGAAGACAGAAATCCTATGTTATATAAGCAGTCAAGCTAAATAAATTCTCACATTAGTCACATCCCAAAATCTGATTCTTCCTGTTATAATCTCTTGGTCATGAGGTGGGCATCATTTTTCTTTATCAGTTCTTTGGAATCATAGATGATCATTTAGTAGATCAACTAAAGTCATTCAGAACTGGGGTAACAAGTATAGGTGATATTTTTTTTCTGGGAATTTGTCAAGGAAAAGAGGCATATGTACAGGAAAATAGTTTAGGTGAATGTTAGCATCAAGAGAGATCTGACAATGGTGGATGAGCCAGTATATAGAGATAGATTGAATATGAAATAGAAAGGTAGGAATGATTGATGGGACAAGTTCCTGGAAGATTGGGGAGGTAATAGGATCAAGGCTTCAAGGACAATTGTTGGCCTAGGTAAGGAGAAGGACAATCTCTTATTGGATGATAGCAGTAAAGTTATAGTGGATTGATGAACATATTGAAGAATTATTAGATGTAAAATTGAGCAGTTGATAAACCTCATGTCACAAAGCTTTGACTTTTCAGCAAGACCAGAGGTGAGGAAATCTGCTTGGAGAAAGGGAGTGGGAGATGTGGAGATTTTAAGAGAGAAAAAATTTTGAGTGACTAAGTCATACTGACTATTTATTATAAACACTCAAATAAACTACAAAGGACCAATGAAGGAAAATATGATCTGAATCCAAGGAAAAAACTGGCAAATAGAAATATGTATTGTGATGTTTAAAAAGGTTCAAGGAACATAATTTCTGGATAATTTAATCATTTTATTTACAAGGTCAGCCATGTTTATTAATAAAAGGATGGTCATTTGGCCATCCATCTCTTAGACTAAAGACTTAGTGGTGGGCTTATAGCTTATATGGCCAGGTGTTCCTCAGGGTAACAATCGGCATTGATTGGGCAACAATTAATGATGGAATGAATATTACAATGAAAGTGTGGGCTATATTACAATGAGAACCTTGAATCACCCAAATCTTGGGTAAAGAGACATCATTTTCTATATCACTTGTGTGACAAAAGGGAAGATCCACATTTTCCCAGGCCTCTCTGAGCAAGCAAAAGGAGCAAGAATGCTCCCATTAGCCTAAACTTAGAATTTTTTCTACTGTATGATTAGATCTTATCCTGGGGAAATCTTTAAAAGAGATTTCCTACATGGATTGGCTTCTGAATGAGTAGGTAGAGAAGGGGAAAAACCTTGGTTCTAATACAATAATTAATTATTAATATCAGAGAGAAATAATCATTTCTCACAGTATAGAATGTATGTACGTATGTATATATATACACACAATGTAAGCATACATATTTATGTCTAATTGTAGTCATCTCTAGGGTGGGGGAGGAGAAAAAATGGGGGAAAAGAAAATTATATAATTTTAATATATATTTAAAAGTAATAGCAAGTTGTAAATAAGAGATTTTAGGTTTCATGTGTAATGATTTTCTTTCTATTCAACTATGTTATAGAAATGCTTGTTTATTTTTTAAGTTAAGAATAAAATAAATAAAATTTAAAAAATAAATAAACCTTATATATTTTTTTAAAAATAAACTTTTATGCAAAGTGAAAAAAAGGGAATAGCTACTGAGATTAGGTTAGAGTATTAGATGAGACAATTAGGATTGTCATGTAACAGAGGATTCATTTGAGGTTAAATAAAATTAATGTGAAAGTCCAATCACTGTGGGGGTGGGGAGGTTGGAGAGGTAAAGGGAGGGAGGAGTGACTTCCTCTAGTAATGTTCAGAAGCTAAAACACTGAAGCAGAAAAGGCAAATGGTTAGGCTGATTCAGTGTGGTTTAACACTTAATATATGTCTAGTCCTTCATATGTATTTCCTTTCTTTAATTTTTTTTAATTTTATTAATTTTATTTATTTTCAGTGTTCTACAATCACTACCATATAACTTAGATTTTTTCCCCCTTCCTCCCCACTCCCTCCCTCTCCCTCCCCAAGACAGCATACAATTTTATATAGGTTCTACACATACATTCCTATTAAATACATTTTCACTATAGTCATGCTGTGTAGAAGAATTAAAATTAATGGGAGAAATCATATAACAAACCAAAACGTAATATATATAAAACAAATGATCTTTTACATTCTGCGATTGAATTCCATAGTTCTTTCTCTGGATGTGGAAGGCATTTTGCTTTAAAAGACCATTGGTAATGTTTTTAAGTCCTTGCATTGTAATGAAATTCTAAGACTACCAGAAAAACTCTCTCACACCGTGGTTGCTGCTATGCATCAAGTTCTCCTGGTTCTGCTCCTTTCACTCAACATCAGACCATATAAGTCTTTCTAGGTCTCTCTGAAGTTTTCCTGTTCATCATTTCTTATAGCATAATAGTATTCCATTACATTCATATGCAACAATTTATTTAGCCATTCCCCAATTGATGGGCATCATCCTGACTTCCCATTTTTAGCCACCACAAAGAGGGCTGCTATAAATGTTTTTGTACATGTGGGACCTTTTCCCATTTTTATGATATCTTGAGGATACAGTCCTAGAAGTGGTACTTCTGTGTCAAAATGTGTGCACATTTTTTTAGTCCTTTGGGCATAGTTCCAAATTGCTCTCCAGAATGGTTGGATCAGCTCACAGTTCCACCAACAGTGACTTAGTGTTCCATTTATCATCTTCCTGTTTTGTCATGTTAGCCAATTTGATAGGTGTTATGTGGTACCTCAGAGTTATTTTGATTTGCATCTCTCTAATCAATAGTGATTTAGAGCATTTTTTCATATGACTATAGATTTCTTTAATTTCCGCCTCTGAAAACTGCCTGTTTATATCCTTTGACCATTTATCAATTGGGAAATGACTTGTGTTGTAATCCATTTGACTGTGTTCTAAACACATTCCAGAAATGTGGCCTTTATCCCAGAGATTAGCTGTAAAAATTCTTTCCCAATTCACTACATCCCTCCAAATTTTGGTTGCATTGGGTTTGGTTGTGCAAAAACTTTTCAGTTTAATGTAATCAAAATTATCCATCTTGTACTCATAATGCTGTCTCTTCTTTAGTCAAAAATTCTTCCCTTCTTCATAAATTTGATAAATATACTATTCCTTGCTCCACCAATTTGTCCATAGTATCAATCTTTATACCTAGATCATATGCCCATTTGGATTTTATTCTTGTGTACAGTGTCAAGCATTGGTCTATGCTTAGTTTATGCCACACTGTTATCCAGTCTTCCCAGCAATTTTTGTGGAACAGTGAGTTCTTACCCCAGAAGTTGGAGTTCATGAGTTTATCAAAGAGTATATTGCTATATTCATTGACTTCTGTGTCTTGAGTGTCTAGCATATTCCACTTGTTTACCCTTATATTTCTTAGACAGTATTAAGTGATTTTGATAACTGTTGCTTTACAATACAATCTGAGATCTGGTAGAGCTAGGTCACCTTCCCTAGCATTTCTTTTCATTAGTCCCCTTGATATTCTGGACGTTTTGTTCTTCCAGATTAATTGTGATAGTATTTTTTCCAGCTCTAGAAAATAATTGTCTGATAGTTTGATTGGTATGGCACTAAATAAGTAAATTAGTTTATGTAGAATTGTCATTTTTATTATATTGGCTTGCCCTACCCATGAGCAACTGATGTTTTTCCACTTACTTAGCTCTGACTTTATTTGTGTGAAGTGTCTTGTAATTGTATTCATATAGTCCCTGAATTTGTATTGGCAGGTAAACTCCCAAATAGTCTAGTGTCTACTCTAGTTTTAAATGGGATATCTCTTTGTATCTCTTTCTGTTTGGCTTTGTTACTATTATATAGAAATGCAGAAGATTTGTGTGGGTTTATTTTGTAACCTGCAAATTTGGCAAAGTGTTTATTATTCCAAGTAGATTTTTACTTGAATCTCTGGGATTCTCTAAGTATATTATCATATCATCTGCAAAGAGTGATAACTTAGTTTCTTCTTTGACTATTCTAATTCCTTCAATTTCTTTATGTTCTCTAATGGCTACAGCTAACGTTTCTAGTACCATACTGAATAATAGTGCTGATAATGGACAACCTTGTTTCACCCTGATCTTATCAGAAATGCATCTAGCTTATCTCCATTGCATATAATGCTTGTTGGAGGTTCTAGGTAGACATTGGTTATTGTTTTATGGAAAGTTCTTTTATCTTTTCATTCTTCAGATTTTCTTTGACTGATTTCTTGATGTCTCCTAGAGTTATGAGTTTCTACTTGCCCAATTCTAATTTTTATCAAATTCTTTTCTTCAGTTAACTTTTTCATCTTCTTTTTCATCTGTCTAAGTATTCCTCTTAAGGAATTATTTCGTCCAGTTAGTTTTTGAACTTTGTTTTCCATTTATCCAATTTTCCCAGCTAGGTTTTGTGCTTCCTTTTCCATTTGTTCAATTTTCCTTTTCAAAGATGTGTTCTCTTCATAGAATTCTTTTTTTTCATACTTTTAAAATCATTGGCCAGTTTTTCTTCCACTTTCTTCTTCAGCTGTTCCAGGAGAGCTCTATTTGCATGCAAGCAGTTCATAGACACTTCTGAAGTTTCAGATGGGAGTACAGTCTAAATGTTGACCTCTTTGATATTCATATTTTGGTCCTTGTCCCTATAGAAAAGTTCTACGGTCTTTTCCTTCTTGCTTTGCTTCTTCTTACTAATGATGATGATGCTTTATGTATTGTGGCCTCTGGTTCTTTCAGCTAGAAGCTGGAGAACCTGGTGTTGAGCAGGCTGGAGTGAGAAAGCAAAGGGTAGGTGTCTTTCTTCTTTTTGTTTTGTGTTTCCCCAGATTAGCCCCGGGGCTAGCTTGTTAAATGTGGGGGAGGGGTGATCTGGTCATCAGAGATCTCCTTAGCTGAGCTAGAGCAAAGGCAAGCTCAGGGTTGGTGATCCCAGCTGCCCTATTGTCTTCCCGTTTTCCCTGAGGCAAGCCTGGGCCCCTGTATTGGTGATTGAGGGGCCATACACTCCTGCGGCTCCTCTCCTCACAGTCACCTCCGCTACAGTAAGAGGAATATTCCTTAGTGATTTTCCTATCCTCATGTGCTATGAGACTGTTTGCTCCTTCTGCTGATCCCACTGCTCCAGGACTTTTCTAGGGAAGTATTTTATGACTCTTTCAAGTCAACAAGGGGAGAGGGAGAGCATTTACTGATCACTCTGCCATTTTGGCCCCTGGAAGTTCAAGTAGGTGATTTACAAACATTTAATCTGTGGGCTGAACATCTCAGGAGTGGCTGCTACTGATACCTGGGGCTCAGCGGCTGTCACTTGCTCAGCTCCTCCGGTCTCCCACTCTGGGCTGCCACTCTAGTGTTCCATCATGCTGCCTCTGCTTCAGGCTGTTCTGGGGCCTTCCTGCTTGGCCTTACAGTGGCAGAATGTGCCGTGCCGTATGCTGTGGCCTCTTCCACTCCTGTGGAACAGATTCCTCCCCTTGACCTTCCTGTCTGTCCTGGTCTATGGATCTGCCACAGTCTGTCTTCTTTTGGATTCTGCACCTCCAAAATTTGGTCAAATTCTCTTTTTAGAAGTATCTGAAGGAGTTTGTTTAAGAGTTTAGGTGGGTGGTTGCTCTTACTCTGCCATCTTGGCTCCACCCCTTGATATGTATTTAATAAAGACTGCTTTATATTGAACTGGTAGTTTTATTCCTCTTCTGAACCCTGGGTTAAATTTTTGTTTTCCTGTCTAGGCTTGCAGGACTGTATCATTTGCACTTTTATGTCACAGTGTTTCAAATATAGTAGATAATATTTTTAAAATTTAAATTCAGTTTCATTTATTTGAATGAATTCTCCTGCTTCAGCTCCAACTCAAGCTCCATGGGGCATAATCACCAGAAACTTTCAATGGTATCTAATGGTCTTTAAATGCCTACTGAATTCCAAGCAACATAATGATAAACTATGGTACCAGTGGACCAAGATGAAAAATGCTATCCACCTCTTCCCAGAGAGAATGAGACAAGCATTTGGGACATGGGCAAAGTGGGGTTGTGTTCTGTTGAACTATGCATATTTTTGTGAAAAATTTTTTCTTTGTTTATTTTTATTGCTCAGTGAGGGAGAGGAAGGACAGATAACAAATGCAGGAAAATTAAACAAATAAAATGAAAAACAAAACATGTACTAATTGTCTGGCCCTGTGCTAGACTCAGAGGATATAAAGATTAAAGGAAACTTTGTCCCTGGCCCTAGGAATTTACATTCAATTCAGTAATTGGACTTATTGATTATTCCATCTCTGTGTGAGGGCATCATTATCCTTCCAGTATCCCAAGTTCATAACCCCAGCATCATCCTCTACATCTTACTCTCCCCCACCCCACATATTGATTCAGTTGTCAGATTTTGCCATTTATACCTCCATGGCATCACGAATATATCCCCCTCTCATTACTAAAACAACTACCACTTTAGTTTAGACCTTTGTCACTTCTCACCTGCACTATTGTAATGACCTCCTAATTAGTTCCCATGTTTCATTTATCCTCACTTTAATCCAATCTCTACATAACGTACAAAGTGATTTTCTTACAGCATAGGTCTGACCATGTAATTCCCCTACTCAATAAATGTCAGTGGATTGCTATTGCCCCAGGATAAAATATAAACTCCCCTGTTTAGCTTTTAAAGTCCTTCACAATCTGACTCAAATCTTCCTTTCTAGCCCTGTTATACATTACTCCCTTCCTATACTCTATTTGGTCTAGCCTAGGGTTGGAAACCCACAGCCTGGAGGGTATATGTGGTCCTCTAGGTCCTCAAGTGCAACAGCAATTGAGGATCTAGAGGGCCACATATGCCCTTGAGGCTGCAGGTTTCCCACCTCAGGGGAACCAAAGTGGACTCCTTGCTATTCCACAAATATGACATTCCATTTTACTTCTCTATGATTTTTGACTGACTTCCATGCCAGAAATCCATTCAGTCTTCACCTCTGTTTTTCTGAATATATTATTTGTATTATGATGCAGTATCATTTTCTATCTGAAAACTTTCCTGGTCTCCCCTAGTCCTTCCCACACCATTGTGTTTTCCTTTCCCAACCCACCTTGTATTCCCTTTGTAATTGTACACATACTTGGTATCCCTCCTTGAAGAGTTAAAGCTCATTAAGAGAAGACATTGCTTCAACTTTATCTTTGCATCCCCAGGGCCTAGCACATGATAATTGTTTATTTATTGATAGATTGCAGTGAGGTTAGTTCTTTCATTTGTCCAAAAGAGCTCAAGAAGTGCTGCATAGATTGAATGGTCCATTTCAGGAAAGAGACCTCAAGCATCACCATCCCTGGAGCTTATCTGGCTTCCTCAGGGGCATACTCATCTCACCTTTGTCACTGGAAATTCCCAGCACCTGTATCAAATGTTAATTGCTTGGTTGATTAGTGTAAAATTTAATTTGTCCTATCTTTCCCAAGGGCAGCTAATGTACCTGAAGTACATATCATAGGTTCTGGAGAAATTAAGGGAAAGTCACAGTGTGAAGGCTGTTAGGATTCTAGGCAGGAAAATGAATTCAACATCCCATCTTACCCACACTGTGGTATTACTGGGGCACTGTACTGGTATGAGTTCTGCATCTAGAGTTGTGAGGGATTCTCTTAATTTACTATTTTCGTGTGAATTTGGGCACTTAAACACCCAAGGTCTCAGTTTCTACATCTGTTAAAGGAATGTTTAAAGCTCTTTATCCATTATCTTTTATTATAGTTCATTTTAAAAGTCTGGCCTCAGTAAATACTCAGGATACTTGTAAATTGGTAGTGGAATGCCTTTACATGAGCCACTAATGGAAGTTCAATGTTACAGGGAGTTTCCCATAAGGAAAATCCCTCTGCCAAAGAAGATTGGCATGCTGTCTGCAATTGATAGTGTTAGAGAATTGCCCAGGGCATCAAGAGGTTAAGTGATTTGCCCAGGTTCACATAGCCCGTATAAATTCATCAGGTAAAACCTTGAATTAAGATCTTCCTAACTTCAAATCCAGAGTTCTAACTTCTTTTCCCATGTACTAAACCCTAAAAAACTCACTTTCAAGGAATGTGTTTTAAAAATAGATCACATGCTAGAGAAAGACATGTTGACTTTTTGTAGGAAGGTGTAGCTAACCACATTAAGGTAAATTTGTTTAATTTGCCACAATAATGGCAAATTTACTTTTCAAAATAACCTCTCTCCTTCAAATAATCTAGTTATACACATGCATTCTGAGAAAACATAGAGGTGAATTAAGCTTTAATAACATTCTAGTACAGAATGGCAGATTTAGAAGTCCTGAGTTATGATGGGGGCGGGGAGCATATTTGGGAAGGAAGAAAAGAGAGAGATATAGAGGTAGAGAGGAAGAAACAGAGAAAGACACACACACACACACACACACACACACACACACACACACACAGCCCTTCTGCCTTTGTTCCCTATGAGAATTTCTGTAAATCAATTCAGGAAGGAGAGTAGAAAGGGTTTTAGCCAGAGAAAGATGAGTACTAAGTGTCCTGGAACCAGTTCCAGTCTCCAAAGTATTACCTCTACATAGGAGAAGCACAATCCTTCCTGCAGATTTTAGAGCTGCCAAGGCCAAAGGATGTCACGCTAAAAATCAGAAACAAAGAGGATGCTGTGTCATTTTAAATTTTTTTGTTTTTTAGCTATTGCAAATATTTTAATAAGAGTTCTCTGCAAGGCATTTAAAACACCAGTTTATGAGGATAAACTCCGTTGGAGAGAGAGAGAGAATACAGAATGAAAGAAGCCATGGAACTGAGGAATTTTCTTATTTTGGGGGCAGGATCTGAGAGTCCACTATTTTCTGATAAGTCTTGTACTGCTTTGCAATCTTGTATTTCTCTTTTTCTGTGTCAAAAATCTCTCCTTCTTGGTGTCTAGGTTTACAGAGTCTCTTCTTCTTGAAATAAGTGTCAGCATGATGATTTGGAATTTTTGCACCCAAAAAATTAACCCTGTTAGAAGGGGCAATGATAAATTTCTGATGGATCTTTCTCGGAGGATTGTTGATGTCACAGATCTAGTTACCAACAGCAAGCCACTAGCCAGCTGCTTCAAGAACACCACTCATGGAATGATCAGAGTGGTGCCTGGTGTGATGCTAGCACAAAGTCTCCTCACATGCTGACTGAAGGGCTTTTTATCATGACTTAGCAGCTTTTTAGGCCCATTCAGTAGGATAATACCCAGGTATTTTGGGAATCTTTACCATATGTGTTCGTTCCTCCATTCTCATCACCAGCAACTGACTTTGAGATAGTAGTGGGCATCTTCTTTTTTCCAGGACCTTTCAGAATCTATGTTGGATGGTGAGGCCATGGATTCTAAGCTTTCCGAGGAGCTCATCAAGTATGATGATCTCTGAGGTTTTCATGAAGTGAAGCCTTAAAGTGACTGGTTACAGACTAGTTGGATTAATGTTTTCTTTCTCAGAGCTTTCTTCAATTTATGTTCCTATTTCCAAAGGTCCTGATACCATTCTTCACTATTCTGTCCTTGTAGGATGGAGCTGGACCCACTGTCATTGCCACTTCTCTCTTGCCTGTCTGTGTATAACCATAGAGTTTCACATCTTTGAGTTAGACAACAAATTAGGGGTCATCTAATTCAGTCCCTAGGATGTCCGTCCTAGTGCTTGTTCATCAGACGTACCTTGTCTTCCTCCATAGCCTTGTTCAACGACTGGTTACTGAAGACAGAATTCTCTGCCAAAAATTGGCTGTTACTTACTATTCATTGGTTCCTGAATCCTCCCCCACCCCCAATCTCATTAAATATATGTCATTTGCTCATCAGCCCCAACATTTCTGTATGGGCATAAAGACTTAGGAGCCATGTATCTCTTTTTATTTAGGCCTGATTTTCTCTGAGACAAAATGTACTTTGCAGGAGAAATGATTCAGCTTCATGTTACTGTGGAAATCAAATCAGGGCACTTGTTTATTGGATATTAGAGATTCTTATGATAAACATTAGGGAAGGCTCTGATTATATCCATGATAGAAAAAATGATAAACACACAAGGGAGAGCCCCCATTCACACAGATCCTAATTTATTTCCTAAATGAAACTTTGTATGAGAAGAAATTCATCCTCAAAATTCTTATTTTTATAGTTTCAGAAAAAGTACCTAGGGCAGGGAATCATAACATTTGTAACTGGAAAGGACCTTTGGGATCATGTTCAGATCAATTTCTATTTTTGTGCCGATATGGAAACTGAGACCCAGAAGGATGAATGACTTGTCCAAGGTCAAAGAATTTGGACTTGAATATAGATGTTCAGATGCAGAGAGAGCCTCCTTCACTACTCCATACTGCCTTTCTAGACCACTAATGGGGCTATTATCCTTTTCTCAGGTAGTAAGTGTTTCCAGGTGGCTCCTATTAGGCTTGCTGTAAAACTTAACTTAAATTACCTAGATGGTAAAGAGAGCTAAACACCTGGCTGAAGGAAAACAGACCCAATTATATATCAGTGGTAAGAAGGAATGAAGTGTTCTCTTTTCTGAGCATTTTTGATTCCCTTACTGAAGTTTGACAGGGGGGTATTTAGCATAATATCAAAACAATCCCTCAAGAGATGTATTGACAATGCTGTTCAAGCTTTTTTTTTTTTTTTTTTTAACCTACAAAACACTTTGGAGACTGACGTATATTGGTGAATCCTAGGATAAAAGGGGAGGTGTAGAATTTGGGAGTCAAATTAAACCTATTTTTATATCAAAAATTTGACATGCATAAGAATTTTGATCAGTATTTTGCACTGAAATATGCCAATATAGTACAGCAGAAAGAACATGGGGCTTGGAAACCAGAATTCTGGATTCAAATCCTGGCTCTGACTCTTTCTGGAGGCAGTCAAGCTGGGATCCAATTTTCTGGCCTTTCCCTCAAGATCCAGTACTTTTTCTGCTATGCCACTTTTTTTTTCTTTCACTTCTTCCTGCCTGAAATGTCCCTGGCCATCCTTTCTGCCATCTTTTAAGGTTCATCTCAAATCCCACTTCCTTCAGCCCAAGGTAGTCCCTCCTTATCATAAATGCCTTTTAATCTATACCACTCAATTTTGTACTTATAATTCCATTCTCATGTATTCAATCAATTATCTAGCTAGGGAGTTAGGTCCTACAGTGGACAGAGCTTTATGCCTATAGTCAACAAGATCTGAGTTCAAGTCTCATCTCAAACACTTACCAGCTTTGTAACCCTGGAGAGGTTACTTAACTTCTGTCTGCCTCAGTTTCCTTTTCTGTAAAATGGGAATAATAACAGTACCTATCTCCCAGGATTGTTGTGAAGATCAAGAGATATTTTTTATAAAATACTTAACACATTTGCTGGCCACATAATAGGTATTACATAAATATTAGGTATTTTTATTATTAATGAGTGCTTATTGGGTGTTAAGCATTGTTCTTAAAGCTAGAGATACAAAAACAAATGTGTAACAGTTCCTGACTACAAGGAACTTATGTTCTAATGTGGGAAACAATGACTGTATGTGTAAATATATACATAATACATTCAAAGTTAATTCAAAGTCATTTTGGCAGGGAGTATACTAGCACTGGAATTGTCAGTATAGACCACACATAGAGGGTATCATTACAACTGAGTCTTAATGGAAATCAAGGCTTTGGAGGAGCAAAGATGAGGAAGACATGCATTTCAAGCCTGAGGGACTACTAAGGCAAAAGTATTGAGATGGGAGATGACATTTCATGTGTTCAGAATATCTATCAAGTGGATTGCTATAGGCTATATCATAAAATGCGTGGTTATGTTGAGAAAAGTAAAGTGTTAGAAAACTAGAAATATAGGAGGGACCCCATTGTGAAAGGCTTTAAATGTCAAAAAGAGACTATATGTTTGATCTGGGAGGCAACAGGGAGTCACTGGAATGCCTCTGACTACCTGGGTGAGATGGATTAGAGTGGAGACACTTTGAGGTAGAGAGTCTTAAGGTAAACAAATCAAATAGGATGCTATTGCAATAGCAGAGGTGAGATATATTGCCGACACGACTCAGGGTACTAGCTTACGTGGGGAGCACATGAGAAATATGAAGGTATAAACAGTGAAAATTTGGCAAGTGATGTGACAGTGAAAATGAAGAGTCAAGGATGACACCAAGATTGCCAACTTTGATAACTGGAAAGATGCTAATGACTTCCTTATTACCAGGGAATTTCAGAAGAGCAGTGGACTTGGAGGGGAACGGTAAGTTTTGTTAAGATGTCTATGGGGCACACATTTTAAAATATTTAACAGATACCTAATGATATAGGTACTGGAACTAAGGAGCAAGATGAAGGCTGAGTATATAGATCTGGAATTCATTAACACAGAGTATGAAATTGAACCCATGGGAACCAATGAGGTCACCAAGAGTGGGGAAAAAAGGGAAGCGGGCCCAGAAAAACCTTAGAGTATACCTGCAGTTAGGGAGAATGATGGATCATGGATGAACAAATGTGATTGAGGAGAGAGGCAAAAAGAAAACCAAAAGAGAACACTGTTACAATAACGAAGAGAAGAAAGAATATCCAGGAACAAGAAGATTCAATTGCTGCAGAATGATCAAGAAAGATATGGATTAAGAAGAGGCCATTTGATTTGGTAATTGAAGGAATGGATAAAGAATAAATTGGCAGAGAATGAAAGTATGTCCTTGCTGCAGCAAGAGCCCAGCAGTTAGCAAATAGGAACAGTTCATAGTGAACTCAGTCATGCCGGTTATGTGGACTGCTTTAGCTGTCTTCAATGACCTGTGAACAAGGGAGGGAAATTGTGGGAATAATTTAAGGTTAGGACTTGGTAAGATATGAGCAGTGATACATCAAGAGAGCAAGGGGATAAGGGAGAAGTTGAGAGTTGGACTGGCTGAGCAAGAGTTTAAGATTGAGAAGGGAGGAGAGTGAAGTAAGAGCACAATGATGACAAGGAGATGGAGGAGTTGCAGGCCAGGGTGAAGACAAAGAGTAGGTTTAGGAGAAAGAAAGAACAAGGTATGGAATGATAAAAAATGGTGATAAGATGAAGGAATTTCAGAGTTCTTGATCATGGAAGTTGCCAATCAGCACCAGTGACAGCCAGTACCAGTAAAAGGTCTCCTGTCATCTCTTTCTGACCAACTAGTTGTCTGACTCCCTTACTTTCTCTCTGGATTGAGAGCTCTCAAAACTGCTGCTGCTGCTGCCTCCAAGACCTGTTACTAGTGTTGCTGTTGCATGTACGTCCTTTGGACATCCTCCATTCCAGTGTCATAGATTTGTCCTTCTGACTTTTTAAGTAGTCTGGAAAAAAAATATCTCTCCATGGCCTTTTGTTGGCTCTGCCACTCCAGAATTGGACTTGAGGTGCTATTTTTGTTGCTTGAAGGAAACTATTGGGAGAATTCAAATGGGTTGGTTGTTGCCTGTAATAGCTCCACCTTTTGACTCCACCTTTTATATTAAGTTTAAATAGGCCTCAGTTCCTCTCATAGTTTCCTCTCATTTCCCATGGTTCTTCTTCTGTCCTTTGGGGGTAGAGTAGAATAGTGCCTCCTTCAGTCATAACTCTATTGTCTTATGGAATTATATGCATGTTTCCTTCATTCATTTTTATTTTTGATTGGGTACGTGATTATATTAATGTGGGGAACTCCTGCCAATGGAGTTTAGTACCTGCTTGAAACTTCAAATCTTAGGGAAAATAGTCCATATTTCTCAGGGGCAGGACTTGAACATAGGGTTTCTTGGTTCAGAGAGCATAACTTGATGCATTACTCTTTTTTGTTTTGTTTCATGAACCACTCCCAACAACAGCAAAAAGTGTTGTGAATTTCCATGTCAATTTAATATATTACTCATAATATTCTACAGTTGCTGCTTAAGGTGCCATAATTTTTTTTTTTTGTGGACTCCTGAGACTAGCCTCTCAAACCCTGAAAGTGATTGAAAAGAATTTAATGGAAACCACTTTACTATGCCAAGCTACTACTCTCCCTTTTACAATGACACTTACTGCCACTTAAATCCTCCATGCCCATCTACACCAGGGCTTCACATAATACTGACTGGGAAACAATGATATAGTAACATAAAACAGCACAGAATACATAATGATCTATGGAACATCCTGGAGATAAGGAGCTGGGAGCTTTTGTGTTTTTTAGAATTGTATTCCAGTTTGGAATTGTGCTTCACCCAGTTCTAATAAAACAACAGAGGAGGAAGGCTCAGCAAGAGCCATTACACAAATCAACTTGCATGGAGTGCCCAAGCTACAGGGTGGTGACTATACCTCTGCACTGGGTTCAGCCCATTAAAATGCAAATGTACTTTCTGGAATTGCTGCTCCAGAGTCTTTGATTTATTTGGGGCTGCTAGTCAGGAGGCAACATAAAACACCTCACACTGTGGAAAGTGAAGTGAGCAAGACATCAAGGGGTCATTGGGCCCCTAGTCTTTGCCAGCTTCTGACAGCTTCCTATAATTCACCAACTGCTCTTTTCCTCAACCAGATGGGACTGTCTCCAGTTAAAGGGGGGGTGGTGGTGGTGGAGAGTTCACCTGTACAGTTAGATGACTCTTCCACAACCTAATAAAGACTTCAGTTCAGAAAAGATGTTCCTGATGTCCCTCTTTCATATCTATTTTTATGTGTTCCTTTCTCGAGTTCTTTTTGTTTGTTTATATATTTGTCTGTTTTCTTGGATTGTCTTTCACTGATCCCAATCGTGTGTATTTTCCTCTATTTCTCCACTTTCCAAAGATTAAGACTACAAGAAGACTAGCTAATTGGGATGGAGGGCTGGTTGTAGTGACCAGGGAGATGAGGGTCTGAGAGAATGAAGTAAGTGTAACAGCCTAGAATGATCTTTCTTTCTTCCTTTTTCCAGGGATTAGAAATCAGAAGAACAGGCAAGTTTGAGATAAAAATGCCTGAATAAGTCAAGCACATTATGACCTTCTCTGGGTGGGAATATCTTCTTTGATTCACCTTTTAGTATTTAGTCGACTAAAGGTACCCAGTGGAGAGATTTCCTTGGGAGAGTGTTTCTTTGTCATTTTAAATACTGTGTTGGGAACATTGACATATACGTGTATGTGTGTGTGTGTGTGTGTGTGTGTGTGTGTGTGTGTGTTATATGAAGGGAGAGATGAAAGACAGAGAGAGACAGAGAGACAGACCTAGAGATAGTCAGACAGGCATACAGAGACCAATAAAGAGAGGGTTGAGGTGGGGGGAGGAAGGAAGTTGTGAAGTTAAGTGATTTGTAAGTTCGCACAGCTACTATGGATGTTTGCACATATTTTTGTATGCATGTGTATTTTAATTAATAAGAATGTTTTGAGGAAAGGGGAATTTGGGCTTTATGATTATCTAAAGGAGAACTGGGAAAAAACCACTTTTTGTTTCAACCTGTTTTATGAAAAATCTCTCCAAAATTTGGAAACTGTTTTCCTGCATTAGTAAATAGAGCAAGAAATCCTTCCTTCCTTCCTTCCTTCCTTCCTTCCTTCCTTCCTTCCTTCCTTCCTTCCTTCCTTCCTTCCTTCCTTCCTTCCTTCCTTCCTTCTTTCCTTCTTTTCTTCCTTCCTTCCTTCTCCCATCCAATACAAGGCAATTAATGAATCAGAAAGGTGTGGATTTGGTTAGTATTGAGTATGTAGAGCAGATCATGGTGATATAAGACTGGAGACTAACATCTGATTAAGTAGGGCCTTGAATGCCAGGCAAAGAAGTCTGAACTTTATACTAAAGAGCTGAAGAGTAAGAACTATTCAAAAGTGGAATGAGCTGTCTCAGGACATCTCACTGGAGATATCCAAGCAAAGGTCCAATGACTTGTGAGACCTTGGTACTTTCCCTCCATGGACCTCAGTTTCTTCATCTTTACAATGAGGGGGTAAACTAGATGGACTCTGAGGTTCATTTCAGTTCTTAACCTATGATCCTATTTTCCTTTGTTCTTCTAGTCTGTAATCTTGTTCAGGTACGATTAGACTAGGTGGCCCGAGAGCCCTAGAAATTCTGGGATTTTGTCATCTTAAAATTCTAAGAATGCTGAATATGCATTGGCCAAAAATATCCTTGAATGGTTTTTGTCAGTATAATTCAATTCATTTTAATAAGTGTAAGCCCATACCATGTAGAAAAGGAGACACAGGTAAAGTAGATACAAAGTCAGCCCTCAAGTCCAGAAGACTCAGGTGAAAGATCTGCCTCTGATACTAATGAGATGTGTGATTACAGGCCGATTACTTACCCATTCAAAGCCATAAGCAATTTTTCTTAGACGTGAGTTGCTAATCAGCAACAGTTGTGGGAATTCCTAAGTTCCGTATTGCCATGAAATCATAGTTCTGGATAGTTCTTCTTCCTACCACCCAAATGAGAAAGATACTATACTTGTCTCTGGGGATAAAAAGACTTTTACAAAAAGATAAATGGTTGTCCATTTGCTTATCAGAGGAATAGAGGGAGAGTGAGAAATGGAGAGGAAATCCAGTCACTTAATGTTTTCAGTAATGTCTATTCCACTTAAGCAATATTTCACCATGTCTTGTTTCTTCCCTCTCTTTTTCTTTTCTCTGCCCAGTCCCCTCTCAATCTCCATTAGTCACCACTTAACCCAAGACACATTTGATATTCCTCAGAATTTAGTGCCTACCTTCCCTAACTCATTTTTTCCACATCTTGTTCTGTAGACACTTTTCAATTCATCTTCATCTTTCAGGCATAAAGTAACTCTGCACTGAACTTAGCAGTTTCCCTTTGTCTGACACTGAGGCATTTTGGTTTAAGGATATCGTAGCATTTTGACTGGAACACTGGCTTGTCAAGTAAATGAGAATTTATGAATCATCTACTGTGCCCAGTGTTATACCCAGAACTATAATTGTGCCAGGGAAGAGACTGTGTCTGCCATCAAAGGAGCTTCCAGAACATTGATCAATCAATAAGCACTTATCAGTTACCCACTATGTACCAGACACTGTGCTATATACTGCTCAGTTGTGTTGGGAAGATGATGCTTATCATATTTGAAACAATCAGAGGGCAATATAGGAAAGCAAATGATCAAATATCCTGTCATCTGACACTGACTGTCAGGAGTTTCAGAGGTAAGGGAGAGGTCAATGTGAACTAAGAGCTCACAGCTAACATTTACATAAAGAATTAAATCATATAAAGTAAATCATTTTACATATATTGCTTCATATATATGACCCTCACAACAATGCTCTTGAGGTAGGTGGTAGTGTAATCCCATTTTACAGATTAAGAAACTGAGCTTGAGAAAGGTTAAATAACTTTCCAGAATTCTACAGTTAGTGAATGTCTCAGAAAGGCAAACTAAAATCTTCCTTGCTCATGCTATCCACTAGGCTCAGGGAAGTTTTCAGAAAAGAGATAAAAATTCAAATGTACTTTCAAGGATTTGGGTTGTGTAATGGAAGAAAGAATAGGGTTTGGAAGGTAAAGAGGTAGAAATTGGTATGACATGTAAAAACGGTAAGGATTATCTGATTTTGAACTAGAAGAGATGTTAGAATCTAGTTTAGCCTCCATGAATTATTTAGATATGCCATGCTCACCCTATAGTTACAGTTTATTTTGATAGGATTTTACATTTATCCCTATCAAACTTCATCTTACTAGATTCAGTCAACTATTTTAAACTATTAAAATCTTTTTGGGGGTATTATGTCATCCAATGTGTATGTCCCTCCTAAATCTGAAAATGTATCAAGTGTGCCATGTATGTCTATATCCACGTCTATATCATGGATTAAATGATACAAGGTCAAGCTGCCATCACTGCTGTGTAGGAAACTTTCTTCAGGTTATCTATTGATGACTGCTCATTATGTCCAACAATGGAACTGCCTTCCTAAGTTCCTACTTCTTCCTTCTCTTTGTCCATAAAGATGATATGACTATCAAATATTTTGGTGAAATCTGTGTATTCCATATCAATGACAGCTATCCCAAACTATTAACTGCAGACCCCTGGTAGTTATGGATTTCTTGCAAGGGCTACATATCCAGTTACACATTTTATTTAAAAAATTGATAATATAACCATGATCATGTGGGAAAATTGTGGTAATCATGATCTATGGTATTCTCATTTTCTATCAACAAAGTAACTGTCAAATACTGAAACATGCTTAACCTGAAAGGACCTTTTCTTGATAATCACTGCTTTCTAAGTGCTCATGAATCATTCCTTTAATAATACATTCTAAAAGTTTTCTAGGTAGTTAAAATCTTTGCTTTGAACACTCCACACTATTTCCTTCTTTGAAAAGCAGGGCAACTCCAGCTTATTTCTATTCTTATATCACTTCTACCTTTCTTTATCATCTTTTAAAGATCACTGACAATAGGTTACCAATCACACCTAAGACTCCAGCATCCTGGGATATAATTCATCTGATCTTAATCACCTGAATTCATCAAGAACATTTAGATAATCTTAAAATCTTCTGAGTTAATTTAGATTTAGACTTCGTATTTAACATTTTTATTCTGGCCTCATTTGGAAGATCATTTTCCTTGGAAGACAAAATAGGAGAAAAATAAGACTTCATAAAGTCTTCCTTCTTTTAATTTTCCATCATCATAATCTCATTTACCACAGGTAATGCTCACATTCATTATTTGTTTTTTCTCTTGTCCCAAGATATATAGAGGGAAATATCCTCACACTTTGCATGTTCTTCATTTTGATACTTGAAACTTTGCCAAATATATCGATCCATCTTTAAAAGTTTCTAGTGTTGAAGATATTCTTCCATTGACTCCTGATGGGGAATATCCCTAAGCAAAAGAAATTGGCATGTTAGCTTGGACCATTTGGTCATCTAGCCCAATGTATCTCTGCGTAGGGACTCTGCATAATATCCTAGGCGATCACTCAATCTCTGCTTGAAGAACTTAATGAATCTCCTACCTCCTCAAGAGACACATTCCAGTTTTAGAAAATTCCAATGGCTGGGAAGTTGAGTTGCTGAATATTTTTGTTTGTCTTTTTGTTATTGCAGTATTCATATTTATCTCTTGCTAATTTGTTATTACTTGTTACATCATTATTAATTTTGTCTCCTGGGAACAAGAATAAGCAGAGTAATTCCTTTTCTTTGTGATGTCTCTGGTGTTTCAAAACTAAGATATAGTGAGTTCCTATTACCAAGGACTTACCATTCTTTTGGGGTGAAGGAATATTTTTAATACAAGATATAGAATGAAAGGGTAAGAAGAGAAGTCCAAAAGCTGAAGGGAAAACAAAACTCTGGTGAGGCAGGGAGTAGAGAGGTGAGGGGAAAGTTAGAATAAGGCAACATATCCTAAAAATGGAAGACAGCTTGTGCTATTACACTGGGAGATAGGATTAGACAGTGGAGAGGGTGATAATTCAGATTGTGAAGGGGAATAAATTTGTGAAGGGGAATAAAATAAGGTTAGGGAGTTAGGTCGAAACTAGATCACAGAGGGAATCTGTGCTGAGTGCCCAAGATGTTATATTTTTTGACCTAATCTTACAGGCTTCTGTCCCAAACTTGGTTCCTCTTGGTCACAGAGATTCATCCATCTCCTGTTCTTATATTCTTCAGAGAAGAACTTGCAATAAATACCTTTCTATTTGCTGATTTCCATTATGTGGGAATAGTGTTTAGGAGGGACATTGGGAAAGAGGCTAGAACCTATGATTTCTCAGAAGTCCTAAAATTCTAGACATAGTTGTTCTGCCTCATGATCTAGATTGAGGTTGTTTGGAAGAATGTTCTGGGCTGTTGGGTTTTGGGGAAGTAAATAGGACAGGAGGACCATTAAAGCAGAACCAGTGAAAAGTTCTTTTAATAAAGTTCATCTAATAATCTTTTCCCCATGTTATCTGATTTACCCAGGGTCATAAGAAAGCTCATCAAATCTTTGTGTGGGTGGGTTATTACCCTGAATATATCTAAATAATATTAAATGATTTCTTCAATTTCAGTTGATTTGTCACAGCCTATTAAGCTGAGCTACACACATTACTTGACAAATAGACATTACCGTCAGTGATCTGAATGCTAATTATTTTAAGCCAAAATATACCCAAGTTTACGTCCCCAATCACCTCTGTAAGGATTTGGTCCAAGCATTCTGGAGTTTCTCTAATTGTCGAATCTTATTAGAGACTCCCAATATATTTACTCTTAGATTCATTTTAAAGGAGAACAGGAGATTTTCCCTGGAACGGTGAGAATGGGGAAGGCAGGGACTTACAAGGGACTTTTTGTACATTTCAGTTGATACATAGGGTAAAGGAAAGAAAAATATATTTATTAAGGAGCTACTATTTACCAGACACTGTCACATTTTATAAATATTATTTCATTTGATCCTTACAACAACTTTAGGAAAGAAGTGTTATTTTAATCTTCATTTTACAATTGAAGAAACTGAGGAAGGCAGAGATTAAGTGACTTGCCCAGGATCACACAGCTAGAAAGGGTATGAGGTCATATTTGAACTCAGGTCTTCCTAACTCCAGGCTCAGAACACTATTCACTGTACCACCTGATACCATTACTAGATGTCTGGTAATTGCATAGAAGGTAGGATGCTCATTTCAGCCTCTCGGCTTCCATTCACATGGTTCATCTCTCCTAAAAATATCCACTCCTCTTCCCTCTCCCTGTTAAATTCCTGTGCATTTTTCAAGACCAAGTGCAGGTCACAACTCTTCTATGAAGCCTTCATTTCTCCTTCATATCCTTAGGGTATGTCTGGACACAGT
Organism: Bettongia penicillata ogilbyi; assembly: GCA_023548195.1. Lineage (NCBI taxonomy): Eukaryota > Metazoa > Chordata > Mammalia > Diprotodontia > Potoroidae > Bettongia > Bettongia penicillata. The sequence goes on along the minus strand of JAJHZJ010000107.1, from coordinate 5,438,786 downwards.
TTTAGAATAGTTTCATTCTTTTGATTAATAGTTCAATTTTTGGGTCCCAATATATATAAATCACTGTTCTAGGTGATGGATATTTTTATTTTTGGATTTTGAATGACACAAAGAAGAGATGAAAAAATTACTTACTTTCCTTTCTTGAAGAGCTGGGAGATTATGGGTGCATCAAACTGTGTTGGTGTATTGGTTATTTTTACTGAATCACTTATTTTCTTTCTTTTTTACTCTTTGATATAAGGAATGACTTTGAATACAGGAAGGGATATAATCAGAAATGGAGATGATGGTAAAATTAGCCTAGTCCTCCTAAAAAATTAAAGTGCAAGGAACCTGAGAAATCATATACTTCAACACATTTGTTTTATAGAGAAAGAAATAGAAGTGCAATCAAGGAGGGAAACCACCCAAGGCAGCCACAAAATTAATTAGCAGCACACCCAGAATTAGAAGACAGGCCTGCTGACTCCTAGTCCAGGGCTCTTTTCACTACTCTTTTTATACTACTTCTTAGTGGGACTTTATGTCACATACTATAGGAAAAGCATGCTAAACTTGTTCCACCGCTTCCCTGTGGGACATGGATCAATCACTTAGCCTCTCTTGCCCTCCATTGTCCTTTCTAAGGCTATGTCTATGATCCTATGCTCCCTTCCAACTCCATTATTCTGTATATTATTATATATTATTTCAATCCTTTCTTATTATCTCAAATATATTCAACTGTTTCTTGAAGGCCAGGACTATGTCCTATAATTCTTTGATATCTCTGAATAACTCAAAATAGGACAGTATATGTGTGTGTGTGTGTATGTATGTATTTGTGTATATATATATATATACACACAAATGTATGTATTGATAATATACAGGAGTGTCTATAATATATTCTGATACAATACAATGTAACACAATCATACAGTATAACATAACAATCTAATATATATACATACACATGTTTGTGTATGTGTATGTGTATTTGTACACACACATACACATATACATATATATATATGTGTATGTAAATGTGTGTTTATCCTTTAGTGGCTTGTTATTGCCTTTACTATTTATCTGTAGTAAGTGGATTGATTAAGAAATGTGACAGAAGCGAATTGACCTCTATATGGAAGAGAAGTAGCTTTGATTAGTATACGTCAGGATTTTTAAATTCATGAGTGTCTTCTAAGGCAAGAAAAAGCTATGATGTATGACCCCAGTGACAACAGAATCTCCAAGCTTCCATATGAAAGATAAACTAAGTTTTCCTTGCCTGGAATTCTGAAGGGAAGCATTCGGTTCTAATTATAGTTGTAGATCTAGGATGCTCACTTCTGATCAAGGAATAATGCTTACCAATAAAACAATCAAAAGAAATTTATTGAGGGGTGGAGCCAAGATGGAGGAGTAGAAAGACTCACGTATGCTAGCCCCGAACCCACAACCCATATATTTCCTGCAAGAAGAACTCCCCACAAATTCTGAAGCACTGTAAGGTGCACAGAAACACGGTGGAAAAGATTTCCGTTCCAGAGAGCCCTGGAGAGCCGTCCCCAGGGTCTGTTGTGCTCCGGAAAGCGGAGCCCACCCCTGAGCTGCCCTGGCCGGATGGCCCCAGAGGAGCAGATCCGAGCAGGCTTCAGGGACGGAACCTCCAGCGGCCGGGAAGGTCCCTCCGCCCACAGATGCTACAGGTCAATGAGAGAGACGTCTGGGATGGCTGAGAGGGGAGCAGGGTGTCTCCTGACTCGGGCCCCCTCGGGAGGCAGCAGCAGAGGCAGTGGCAGGGGCAGCGGCAGAGGCAGTGGCGGCGGCCCCCGGGACTCCCCGAGCAGGCAGGCAGAAGTTCAGGGTAATTACCGAAGGTCTCTGCATAAACCCCCTGAGGGAACTGAGCGTGGGAGACAGCCCTGCCCCGACCCTCTCCATTACTGAAGGTCTCTGCATAAAGCCCCTGAGGGAACTGAGCCTGGGAGGCGGCTCTGCCCTCACCTGAGCACCAGAACTTAAGCTCACATTGAATAGCAGCTGTGCCTGCTGTGAAAAGCCCATTTGAATCTCAGACCCCAAGCACTAGCTGGGTGGATCTAGGAGGGGGTGGACAGGAATCTCAGAAGTCAAGTAACTGGCTGTGGCTGGGAAAATGCCCAGAAAAAGGAAGCAAAATAAGACCATAGAGAGCTACTTTGATGGGGTACAGATGTTCCCACCTTTCAATTCTGATGATGAGGAAATATTCTTACCATCAGGGAAAGACGTGGCGGTCGGGGCCTCTGTATCCCAGACATCCCAGGTGGATGTCCGGTGGGCTCAGGCCATGGAAGAGCTCAAAAAGGATTTTGAAAATCAAGTTAGACAGGTGGAGGAAAAACTGGGAAGAGAAATGAGAGAGATGCAAGAAAAGTGTGAAAAATGGGTCAATACCTTGCTAAAGGAGACCCAAAAAATGCTGAAGAAAAAAAGGAAATTTATTTAGTGATTACCATCTGTCAGGAACTGTGAGAGAAGAAAAAATTCCAGGGCCTGAGCTAGAGCATTTAAAAGGAGCAAAGTGTTTGACCATAAGATCTCTATACAGAGTCTCCCAAAGGAGATGTTAGACCACTCTCATCTCTTTGAATGTGAAAGACTTCATATCCAATGCTCTGAAAGGATCCTAGAGGAGAATCTTTTTCTAAGAGTAAGCTGAGTATTATTGCCCTTGCTGAAAAGAAGATTGGGATATCCCAGCTTAAAATAACATTGTAATATATCCAATAAAGCCTAAGACTGGAGGGGGTGAAGATTACCCATTGAAAACTGAGTCCAGCAGAGACACCTCACTCTGTGGAGAATCCAGTGGCTAAGCATTTTGTCTGTCCCAGTTTAAGCAACAGCCAAGGGATTGAAAGACCTTGGTCAGTATCGTCCATCTGCATCCAACCCCAGTAAAGCACCACTAACATAACAGTGGAGTGACCCCTTCCAGCAGAGGACTGATCTATCCAGAAGAGATGACACAAACTCAGCTGAGCCGTTGATCCAATACACATATATATACCCCATGCCCTTCTGGGGGGCTAACCTAAAGTTATACATGGTATTATAAATGATCTATCAGACTGAGCTCTTCTCAACAATGCAAGGACCTAAGACAGCTCCAAAAGACTCACAATGGAAAATGTTATCCACGTCCAGAGAAAGAATAAGGATGTCTGAATGCAGATAGAAGCATGCTATTTGTTCTCCTTTTCTTTTGTTGTTTTGCTTGGTTTCTTCTTTCTCATGGTTCCTCCCATTAGCTCTAATTCTTCTTTACATCATAACTAATATTAAAATGTATTTAATATGAATATATAAGTAGACCCCATATCAGATTTCACACTGTCTTGGGGAGGGAGGAGAAAATGGAAGGGGAGAAAGTTGAAAGCTCAAAATCTTACACAAGTGAATGTTGAAAACTAATAATAAATAAATTAATTATATATTTTTTAAAAAAAGAAATCAGGGATTTGGAGAAGTGAAGTAAAGAGGGAATGAATCCCAACAGAGAGATGGCTGGTACAAAGGCCTGGAGATGGGATATGAACCCCTGCATGTAGGGAACAGCAAGTAGATCCAGTATGGCTGGATCAGGGAGTACATGGAGGGAAGTAATATGTAAGAAGACCTAAAAAGTTAGCAAAGAATAGGTTAAGAAGTGATTCAAATGACAAGTAGAAGTTCACATTTGCTACTCAAGGTAATTGATAATGATCAATGGTCTATCACTAAGCCTGCTTTGGCTCTGCTGTTCGTTCTAGTTCCCTGCTTTGGAACAGGCTATTCTGAAAAATTGCTGTGGTTGTCTCTCATCCTCAATCAGTGTTGGGTGGGAGGAGGAGCAGTGCTCTAGGGTAATGATCGGAAAATTGTATAAAAGAGGAACATGTGAGAAACATGTGTCATTTACACCTGGATAGTCTTTTACAGCTTACAAAGAACTTTCGTGTGCCATTCTTCTAAACATTATGTTCAATTTGCACATCAGGAAAAAGTCTCTAAGAGGCTGGAACACAGTAAGCATTTATTGGTTGAAAAAAATTGTCTATCAACACCACCACCCTATTCCTTTAATGAACTTCACAGAACTCTCCAGTGCTGCGAATTGCCTTGGCCATATATGCTCCCTACACGTGTACTTCACCAGTATTGTATTTTAAAGTATGTGCCCAATCTTCTCCCCACATACTTTGTGTGTATTTGTAGGATAGCACACCTCAGCCTTTCTTAAAAAATGTTTTGTAATTTCTGTTCTCACTTTGCCACTCCAGTAAAATGCTTTTTCTAAAAAGGGAATTGGCTAATTATTAAAGGGAATCATATTAGTAAGGACTTGTGAGCTACATTATTAGAAGGATAGCCACCCCCACATTTACCTCTTTAACCCAAATCCAACCTACAGTGCCAATGGGTGTTGGAGGAGGTGGAGGTGAGCCTGGAGGACATAATATATCTTCTTGGCTGGCCAACATGTAGCTCTCACAGAATTAATCGATAAATTAATAACATTAAGTGTTTAATATGTTCCAGGTATAGGTAGCTTGAGGCTGGGGGCAAGGTGAGAGAGAAGGGAGCTTACAAGACTAAAGAAAGTACAGCTTTCCTCACCTGGAGACAAAGTAAGGGCAAAGGGGAGAATTCTTTACGTCTCTGGCCATTGATTCTAAGGATGAGATGAGAGACTGAACTAGATAGACTATGTGTAAAAGTGCTCACCCCAAGACCCTACCCTGGGACCTGAATGTTGAGGGAATCGTATTCTAGGTGGTTGAGAGAGATCAAGAATGAATGGTAGACTCTGATTATCAGAGGAGCAGAGAACTAAGTCCTGAGGTAGGGCTGGTGGAAGGAAAGTAAGAATATTCACCAGGAATTGAGAGCTACTGGAACCCATTGGCACCACAGAATTAGATTTCTAATTTTCCCTGAAGTCATTTTTCTTCTTCTCCTTCAGTGAATGGCTCTTAAGATTAACATGCTTCTTATTCCTTGCGAAATTATTTTTAGACTCCTTAAGAAACCGAGAGCCCATTAGACTTTCTCTCCTATAGAGAAAGAATGAATACGAATGTGACTCCTATGTGACTTCCTTAGCTAGCACTGAGTTTCCAACATGCTGAAATAATGGCACATAGCATTAAAATACTATGTGCCAGGCACAGTACTAAGAGCTTTACAAATATCACCTCGCTTGATTCTTGTGACAACTTTGGAAGGTGGGTGCTATTATTAATCTCCATTTCACAGTTGAGACTGAAGCAAACAGAGGCAAGTGACCTGACTAGTGTCAGGGGTCAGATTTGAACTCAGGTCACTTTGATGCCAGGCCCAGCACTCTATCCACTGTGCCAATATACAATCTACAGTGGCTGTCTTTAACCTCTAACTTGCTCATTTCAAACTCTCCCTCTCTAGATACACTTTCCCAATACTTCCAGATCCCTTGTGGTTTACTTTCCTAGGCTCTTATCTCTGTTATTAACACCAAGATCTTGAGGAGATTTACACTCTCCTTTCTGGTCTTAATGGTCACCTAATGGAGGTGGTGAATGAAGTTGTTTACCTAAGGAAGAACCCTAGCCACCCCTCTCTTCAGTCCCTCTGTGTGGGCAGAACCACTCTTTCCCAGATTCTTCCTTCAAGTTAGCCCGGGCATAATTAGTCCCTTGTTCACTGCTGAATGTATGGAGGGGAAAGAAGGTAATGAGGTTCCTTCATTTGTTTCTGAAGAGAAAAAATTGGGAGAGGAGTTGACTGAAGTGATTGCCAGAGCATCATATTCCTTGGTCTCTGCTCACCAAGCCTCCTCCTATCATAGCACTTCTGGCTCATTTTAGGTCTGGATAAAAGTCTAGATTCCTTTGATCTTTTCCTTAATTTGAGGGAGCTATGATAGTAGGTATCAATAAAAATCATCTTTTCCCTTGGGTCTCCAGTTGGCAAAAAAAAACAAACAAAACAAAACAAACACATCAATTAGAAAAAAAATAAAACTTTTTTTTCCTCTGTGTCCCAGTGAGACAATAGCCTTCATGCTTCCTAAAATCCACCCCCTGCCTCCAGGACAGATATAATCAATAAACCACTTCTTAGAGAAGTCTATTTATTTCAAGAATACATGGCCAAAGCAGAAAGCGAAGGCTTAAAAAACCAGAAATAAAAAATGGGATATAGTCTCAGTGAGAGATCCAGAGCAAAGTAAGAGATGGAGAGGTAAGAGGTTCATCAGTGTCGTACTAACATTGATGTCACAAAATTACATTGTCATTGTGGCAATGTGTCACTTTATTTGTTATTCTAGATGAATTGGAACATTTGAAGTCTTTTCCCATTATGACTACTCTGCCTGTATTCGTCTCTCTCTCAATTTTCACCTTTGGTTGAAACTCTTTCATATGACTAGATTGAAAGGCAATGTCAGGGGCCAGCAGCAGTGCCCCTTGCCTCCATGAAATACCATGGATGTGATCCTCCCCTCCCCTCCTCTCCCCTCCTCTCCTCTCCTCTCCTCTCCTCTCCTCTCCTCTCCCCTCCCCTCCCCGTCTCCCCTCCTCTCCTCTCCTCTCCCCTCCCCTCCCCGTCTCCTCTCCCCTCCCCTCCCCCCTCCCCTCCCCCTCTCCTCTCCTCTCCTCTCCTCCTTTCCCTCCCTCCCGCCTCCCCTCTCCTCCCCTCTCCTCCCCTCTCCTCTCCTCTCTCTCCTCTCCTCTCCTCTCCTCTCCTCTCCCTCCCCTCCCCTCCCCTCTCCTCTCCCTCTCCCCTCCCCTCTCCCCTCCCCCTCTCCCCTCCCCCTCTCCTCTCCTTTCCTCTCCTCTCCTCTCTCCTCTCCTCTCCTCTTCTCTCCTCTCCCCTCCCCTCCCCCTCTCCTCTCCCCCTCTCCCCTCCCCCTCTCCTCTCCTTTCCTCTCCTCTCCTCTCCTCTCCTCTCTCTCCTCTCCCCTCCCCTCCCCCTCTCCTCTCCCCTCCCCTCCCCCTCTCCCCTCCCCCTCTCCCCTCCCCCTCTCCTCTCCTTCCTCTCCTCTCCTCTCCTCTCCTCTCCTCTTCTCTCTCTCCTCCCCTCCTCCTCCCCCTCTCCCCTCCCCCTCTCCCCCTCCCCCTCTCCTTCCCCTCTCTCTCCTCTCCTCTCCTCTCTCCTCTCTCTCCTCTTCTCTCCTCTCCCCTCCCTCCCCGTCTCCTCTCCCCTCCCCTCCCCCTCTCCCCCTCCCCCTCTCCTCTCCTCTCCTCTCCTCCTTTCCCCTCCCCTCCCCTCCTCCCCTCTCCTCCCCTCTCCTCTCCTCTCCTCTCCTCCCCTCTCCTCTCCTCTCCTCTCCTCTCCTCTCCTCTCCTCTCCTCTCCTCTCCTCCTCCTCTCCCCTCTCCCTCTCCTCTCCTCTCCTCTCCTCTCCTCTCCTCTCCTCTCCTCTCCTCTCCTCTCCTCTCCTCTCCTTTCCTCTCCTCTCCTCTCCTCTCCTCTCCTCTCCTTCTCCTCTCCCCTCCCCTCCCCTCCTCTCCTCTCCCTTCCCCCTCCCCTCCTCCCCTCTCCTCTCCTCTCCTCTCCTCTCCTCTCCTCTCCTCTCCTCTCCTCTCCTCTCCTCTCCTCTCCTCTCCTCTCCTCTCCTCTTTCCTCTCCTCTCCTCTCCTCTCCCCTCCTCTCCCCTCCTCTCCTTTCCCTTCCTCTCCCCCTCCTCTCCTCTCCTCTCCTCTCTTCTCCTCTCCTCTCCTCTCTGACTCTGTCTCTGTTTCTCTCTCCTCCTGTCACATGTTTCTTCCTGCTTCTGCTCCTCTGCTCTCTGTCTCTGTGTCTCTAACTCTGTCTCTGACTCACTCCCTGTCTCTGACTGTCTCTCTCTATCTCTCCTCTCTTTCCCCCTCCTCTCCCCTCATCTCCCACTCTATCTCTCTGCTCTATGTCTCTCTTTGTCTCTGACTCTCTGTCTCTACTTCTGTTATTTTGTCTCAGTGTCTCCATTTCTGTTTCTGTATCTCTCTGTGTTTCTGTGTCTCTGTCTCGGTCTCTCTCGGTCTCTTTGTCTCGCCATCTCTCTTTCTCTGTCTCTGCCCCTCTTTGTCTCTGTCTGTCTGTCTGTCTCTTTCTCTCTGTCTGTGCATGTGTGATTATATAGGAATTGCCCAAACTGTCATGAGGAACCTTCATGTACCAAAACAGTTTTCTACATTTGCCTGTCTAAGAGAGTGTCCTAGACTGCTGAGAGGTTCAGTGAATAGTGGGTTGTGTAGCGTCTGAATTAGAGGCAGAACAAGAGCTCTTCATTCTGATGCTGGCTCTCTCTATGCTGCTCAGTTCTGTATTTCTAGTGATCCCTCTCTTGAAATCACCTTAGATTTACTTGTTCTTTATTTTATGTTCGCTTATTTTTCATATGTTGCGTTTTCCCATGACAATGTGAGCCCTTTGAGGAAAGAGGGTGTTTCATTCTAACTCTTGTATCCCCAATGCCTAACACATTATCTGGCACACAGCAGGCGCTCAATAAATGTCTGGTGAGTGAATGGATAGATGCAAGTATTTAATGAATGTATGGAAATTATGGAATCCTCGATATCACTTTGGGGGGGGTATAAACTTATAGTCATGAGAACTTCTGAGATGAATCAATCAATTAAGAAAAAAAGTATCACACCATCAATCACAATGCATTTATTAAGCACTTACTATGTGCCAAGCACTCTGTTAAGTGCTGGGAGTACAAATACAAGCTGAAAGAGCCTGTCCTTGCCTGTAAACTTCCATTCTAATGTGGGAAGACAGCACACAAAAGAAAGCTAAGGAAGAGGAGGTAGAGAGCCAAAGATACCAGTAAGGAGACATAGAGAAAGTCCAGAGTGCAGCCTGGGGAAGAAGGAGATGAGGTTGACCTGGTGGCCCTACTAAAGGGATTCTGGTAGAATCATTCAATCAAAGGAAGAGCCTTCAGGAGTGGAGGCTACTTCCAATGTGTGAATTCCAGAATGGAGTGAAATTCCAAGATGAAAGGTATTCTGAGAAATGGTAGGGTAAGTCTGGAATGAAGCTTAGTCATAACATAGAAGGATATTGAACAAGAAAAGTCACTGAAAATACTTAAAGTTGATTCAGCTCCATTTTGTGCCAGGTACTGGGCTAAGCTGGGGGTCCAAAGACGAGAGTGAAATAGTACCTGCTCTTATGGAGCTTGTATCCCACCAGAGGAGACCAACATAAACATATAAAAGTATGCACAAGATACACATACATATATCTATGTATCTATCTAGATCTATGTAATGGTGACCACACTCCCTCAGAAGAAGTCTGGCTATGCTTCCCCTCAGGGTTCTAAGTTTCACCTATTAAACTCAGCCACAATACTCTTAGTATCCAGTTGTCATTGTCCCAGTTCCCTTTAACCAATTAACACTGATTAGCTTTTACAAAGTGATATTTACTTCACAGATATAGTACATCTTTCAACACTTGGGGGACAGACTCAATCCTATATAAGAAGACAAGGGATTGAAACGACACAATTTCTCAATAACATTTGCCCCATCAAGTTCACTTTCAAACACACCATGGCCAGTGACTAGATGGGATAAGTCTTCCGTTTTCCTGTTCAAATGCTGGAATCTCCAGCTTCTTAAATTCTGATGCCTTCCTCTGCTGACATTTCAAAACTTACAAGTTCATAGTCATTGCCAACACTTTTTATTTAAAATGGAAATAATAAACACAGCAAGGCAAAAAAACAGAAGCCCATATTCATGGGCTGCATGTTGGCCTTGAATGAGAGCACAAGGCTTCTCCCATTATATAATTTTCTTTCTTGTCTGAACAGCAGCTAGGGAGGAAAAAGACTGAACAAAATGAGTCCCTGGCTGACTAGTACCTTTTAAATGGACTCCAGATGCAGCTACACAGCAAATCAACAGTCTGTATTCTCCTCACTTGGTTAGAAGACCAGAACCGGTTACAAAATGTCTGCTCATTTTCAAAATCAGGAAATAGTGTGCTTCCTTTATATATCTCCATGCTTTTTTTTTTTTTTTTTGGAAATTGGCCGTCTCCCCAGCCTCTTACACATGGAAGATTGTATCACCTTGCTCCATACTAAATAAATATAAGGTTATATATAAATATATGAGTGGAGGGAAGCACCAGCATCTGTGGAACTCAGGAAAGACTTTGTACAGAAAATGATAGTTGAGCTGAGTCTTGGAAGATCACACCCATGGGCCTCTCATTTCTTTTGGCTCCTTTGTAAGTAAGTTCTGGCTATGTGATGTGCAAATATTATTGGGGAAACTGTGAATCATGAAAAGAGATGTTGGGTAAGTCAGTTTGCTTTAGATAAGTCCCTTATTCTGCTGACACACAAGCTTTAAAAGTAGAAAACAATTTAAATAAACTTCCCCTTCTCTTTCCTCCTTTCTACCTCCTCCTAATTTCTTGAAGAATTGTGAAAAAAAAAAAGTGCATCAGTGTACCTACTCTCAGAAAGCGGATTGGTAGAAACAGCTCTCTGCCTTCCTGAAATTGCTTTGTATGACTTTGTTTATCACATCTCTTCTAGCTTGTCAAACAGACAGCTCTCACAATTGTGGAAGCAAGGAATGTGGTCCAGAGTGGCACTTTCTCTGTGAAACACTTAAAAAGTTACCTTGTTCCCCAAACAATGTGAACATGCTTGATCTCCTCAAAGCATGAGTGCCATTTTTTTTCTTTCTTTAGGAAAGAAAATGTCAGGCTAGCAGCATTTATTGGACACCCACTATGCGCAGATCTTCTTGATTAGATAATGTCTATGGTCCCCTCCAACTATAAAGCCTATGTATGTCCTGTGTACTAGTGAAGAGATCTAAAGAGAATAAAAGATGTGATTTCCATCCTCAAGAAGCCTATGCTGTAGCAGGGGAGATAGAACAGACACTTATGGGAAAAAAAAAAAAAACCAGCAATAAAGCTTGGAAAGGCAATTCGGTATAGTGGAAAGGGTATTGGACATTAGGAATTACTTCTAGGCCTTATTGAACCACTGCGGTCAAGCCATTTAACCTCTCTGTTCCTTGGTTTGAGGGGTTGGGGTAGAGGGAGAAACAAGTTGGACAGAATCATCTACCTTTGTGGGGCCACTATTGTATCTATCAGGATGCTGCAGGCTGTGTATTAACTTAGAAAGCTACACATTAGCATGATGTTTTTGGAGTTTTTATTTAAAATGGAGTTTTATTTAAAATGTCCCAATTATATTTTAATCTGATTGGGGCAGCACTAAGGGGTATTACAGGAGACATTTTGTACCTCTGTTCTGCAGGGTCTCTTATAGCCCTCATGTATGAGATCTGACTGAAACTAGAAAGTTGTGACCTTGGGGAAAAGAGCATAGGATAGGCATCATAAGACTTGGGAGGAGTCAAAAATGGCGTATTCAGCTAATGGAATCCATGAATAAATATTATACAAAAAAGAAAAAAACAAATCAATACCTGACAAGGTATCTGTGAATATGCAAAAAGAGAACAAGACTGGTGGTAGAGCCAAGATGGTGGAGTAAAAGCAGGAACTTCCCTGAGCTCTTCCCCAAAGCCCTCCAAATACTTATAAAAAATGACTCTAAACAACTTTTAGAGCTACAGAACTCACAAAATGACAAAGTGAAGCAAACCCCCAGCCCAAGACAACCCAGAAAGTTGACAAGAAGTGTCTTTCACACTGGGTAGGGTGTGGAGGAGCATGTGAAAGAGGAGCATGATCTGGCAGTCCAGGCCCAGTCCCAAGGCAATGGGGGTAGTGGCAGCTCTGGAAGTGGCATAACAGCAGCAGTAGGAGCAGCAGCAGCAGAAGCAGTGGCACAGGCTGCTACCAGAGCTCTGGGCCCACAGACAGTGGGAGATCAGGTGGCTGATATAAAATACCTGAAGTCCAGGACTGTACACTCACCCCCAACCCTACTAGAAGCAGAGTCCTACCTTGACAAAGAGTTAGAAAGACAAGTATGGGAAAACGAGTAAACACTGTAAAAGAACTCAGATTATAGAATCTTACTTTGATGACAAGAAACATCAGGGCATACAACCAGAGGACAGCAGAGTCAAAACTCCTACATCAAAAGCCTCCAAGGGGAATATTAATTGGTTGCAGGCTATGGAAGAATTAAAAAAGAATTTAGAAAATCAAGTAAGAGAAGTAGAGGAAAAATTGGGAAGAGAAATGAGAGTGATGCAAGAAAATCATTAAAAATGAGTTAACAACTTGCTAAAGGAGACCCAAAAAATACTGAAGAAAATCATATCCTAAAATAGACTAACCCAAATGCCAAAAAAGTCAATGAGGAGAAGAATGCCTTAAAAAGAAGAATTGGTCAAATTGAAAAGGAGGTCCAAAAGCTCACTGAAGAAAATAATTCCTTCAAAATTAGGATGGAGCAAATGGAAGCTAATGACTTTATAAGAAAACAAGAAATTATAAAACAGAACCAAAAGAATGAAAAAAAATAGAAGACAACATGAAATGTTTCATTGGAAAAACCACTGACCTGGAAAATAGATCCAGGAGAGATAATTTAAAATTATTGGACTACCTGAAAGCTGTGACCAAAAAAGAAAGAGCCTAAATGTCATCTTTCAAGAAATTATCAAAGAAAACTGTCCTGATATTCTAGAACCAGAGAGTAAAACAGAAATGGAAAGAATCTACTGATTGCTTCTTGAAAGAGATTCCAAAAGGAAAATACCTAGGGATATTACAGCCAAGTTTCAGAGTTTCTAGATCAAGGAGAAAATATTGCAAACAGCCAGAAAGAAACAATTCAAGTATTGTGGAAATACACTCAGGATAACAGAAGATCTAGCAGCTTCCCTGTTAAGGGATCAAAGGGCTTGGAATATGATATTCCAGAGGTCAGAGGTGCTAGGATTAAAACCAAGAATAACCTACCCAGCAAAACTGAGTATAATTTTGTGGTGGGAAAATTGAAAATTCAATGAAATAGAGGACTTTCAAGAATTCTTGATGAAAAGACAAGAGTTAAATAGAAAATTTGCTTTTCAGATACAAGAATCAAGAGAATCATGAAAAGGTAAATAGGAAAGAGAAATCATAAGAGATTTACTAAAGTTAAAATGTTTACATTAAGACATGGAAAGATGATTTGTAACTCATGAGACCTTTCTCAGTATTAGGGTAGTTGGAGGAAATAGATATATAGATAGACAGACAGACAGACAGACAGATAGACAGACAGACAGACAGACAGACAGACAGACAGACAGACAGACAGACAGATAGATAGATAGATAGATAGATAGATAGATAGATAGATAGATAGATAGATAAAGTGCGTTGCACAGGGTGAATTGAACAGGAAGGGATGCTATCTAAAAAAATAAAATGAAAGGGAGAGAGGAATATATTGGGAGGAGAAAGGGAGAGATAGAATAGGCAAATTATCTCACATAAAAGAAGCAAGACAAAGGTTTCATAATGGAGGGAAAGACAGAAGAGGTGAGAAGGAATGAGTGTACCTTACTCTCATTGGATTTGGCTTAAGAAGGGAATAACGTACACACTCAGTTGGATATCTTACCCTAGGGGAAGGAATTAGAGTGGGGGCGGTGATGCTAGAACGGAGGGCAGATTGTGGGAGGGATAGTCAGAAGCAAACATTTTAGGAAAGGGACAGGATCACAGGAGAAAACAGAATAATTGGGGGAGGGGCAGAATAGGTGGGGGGAAATATAGTCTTGCACAGCATGACTTATGGAGGTGTTTTACATAACTGCAAATGTCAAATTACTTGTCTTCTCAATGAGGATGGGTGAGGAGGGAAGAAGAGAGAGAATTAGGAACTCAAAATCTTGTGGAAATGAATTTTAAAAACTAAAAATGAATAAATATATAAATACAAGTAAAATAAAAAGAGCAGAAGACTATAGCAGCATGTTCCCAAATTGTTTAAAAGAAAAAAGAATTATAAAAGTATTACAATCTGAACATCAGAAATAAATCACAGAATAGAAAAAAAAAACCTTGAAATCTCACTGATGATACAAAAAAAGAAAACAACTGTTTGAGAATGCAAATGCACAGAAATGAAGGATAATCTGGAAGACAAAAAGCAAACAGCAATGAAATTAAAAGAATATACAATCTTCATAGAAGCAAAACATATTAATCCTAAAGAAAAGATGCATAGAGACACTTAAAGATACAGATCTCCTGGAAATCATAACAAGCAAAAACAAAAACACAACCTGAAGACCATAATGCAGGAAATAATGCAATAAAAGTGGCCAGGACTTCTAAATACAGAAAACAAATTGCTAATTAAAAGAATCACCCAATCACATCTAAGAAAGCAAAATAACAATAGAAAATAATAATAAACCTATGCTGCAAACTCTAAGATACACATTAGTTAAATTCAACAATTCCAATGAAAAGCAACCGATTCTTCAAGTGAAGTAGACCTTAAAGTATACAGAGAGAACAGGAGAAAAAACTTCAAATGCAATGAAAAGGAAATTAACATAATATGATTGTTCTGCATAACTGTTCAGCAGAAGGGAATAAAATAATGTGTTCCAAAGAGTAAAGGAGATCAAAATGCAACACATGTTCACATACCTTGTCAAACTGAGCCTAACCATTAACGATAATTAATATAACGCACATTATTTTTCATTAATGGTTTCTGTTTGTGTGTATTTGTATTTGGGTACACACATACATATATGTCTATGTATATACTTTTTAATTTGAAGAATTATTACAAAGAAAAACAGACCTGAGCAAATGATTTGCTGTTTAACACTCCAGACAAAAGAGATACATAAAAGGTAAACAAATACAACTAAGGATGATAACAAAAAACTAAAAGTGAAACATCTTTTTAAAAGTGCACAGGGAAGCTAAGATAGAAGCAGAAGTCAAATACAAGTGATGGCAAATAAATAGAAACATGAACTATACCTATGCATGCCAACAGGTTAATCAATATTTTATGGAACTAACCTGCAGACTGGGAAGGTGCCCAAATAGGGAGAGGAAAGAAAGACAATAGAGGGAAATATGCAATGTACTATTATTAAGTAAAAAATTACCAATGAATAGAAAAAACTTCCATAGTTTCTCAGAAAGAAGAGGGCTTATAAAAGGGGAGGCAAAAGGAGGCATTGAAACAGGAGAAAAAGAAAGAAGGAAATCTTTCAATGGCGAGAGGGAGTCTGACTGAAGACTTCCTGTGAGCGCAGAGAGATATACTATAAATGGAGATGGAGATCTTATAATGCATATAATCTACTATGCATTTAAATCTTAGAAAAACCACTCATCCCACCTCTGGAGAAGGAGTATCAGAGAACTTGGGAACAAACTGACACCCAGAAGTGTGGGAGAGCATGTACCTAGTGATTTCATGGCAAATGAGAAAAATGATCATATCAAGAGAAAAAGAAAATGAATTGTGCAATAAAGGACAGGGGAAATTTTATATCATAGAGTGATACTTCTATCCTTTCTATCTCTCAAAGTGAGACACAACAGAAAAAAGGGGCTGTGGCAAGATCTCTAAAAATTTAGCTTCTCTACAAAACCTTTTAGAAGAGGTAACCCAAAATAGGTACTTCAGGAAGAGAGTATCTAAAGGTGGACTAAATAAATATATAGACCAGGAATTGAAAAAAGATGTCTAAATGGATAGAAAGAAAAGACAAATAATGAAGAGCGCAGAACAAAGAAATTATTTTTAGAAATAATTGCAGAAAAATTAATATTTAAAAAATAAAATGAAAGGAAGTGTAAGATGATGTTCACTTGGCTACTTGTCTGAAAGAAAAAGGGGGAAAGTATCTAACTAGTTAAAAATAAGAAATAAAAAGGAGCTAATAAGTTTTTTCTTTAATATAAATTTATTTATTTAACTTTTTACATTCATTTTCATAAAATTTTGGGTTCCAAATTTTCTCCCCATTTGTCCCCTCCCCCCACCCTAATACACCTAGCATTCTAACTTCCCCTATCATCAATCTGCCCTCTCTTCTATCATCCCTCCCTTCTCTTGTCCCCATCTTCTCTTTTGTCCTGTAGAGCCAGATGACTTTCTATTCCTCATTAACTGTATCCCTTATTTCCTAGTAGCAAGAACAATACTAAACAGTTGTTCCTAAAACTTTGAGTTCCAAATTCTCCCCATCCCTCCCTCCCCACCCATTCCCTTTGGGAAGGCAGGCACTTCAATATAGGCCATATCTGTGTAGTTTTGCAGATGACTTCCATAATAGTTGTGTTGTGTAAGACTAACTATATTTCCCTTCATCCTATCCTGCCCCCCCCATTGTTTCTATTCTGTCTTTTGATCCTGTCCCTCCCTAAGTGTTGACTTCAAATTGCTCCCTTCTCCCATTGCCCTCCCTTCCATCATCCCCCCAACCCTGCTTATCTCCTTCTCCCCAACTTTCCTGTATTGTAAGATAGGTTTTCATACAAAAATGAGTGTGCATTACATTCCTTCCTTTAGTCGAATATGATGAGAGTAAACTTCTTGTTTTTTTCTCAGCTCTCCTGTTTTTCCCTCCACTAAAAAGTCTCCTGCTTGCCTCTTGAATGAGAGATAATTTACCCCATTCCTGATTGTATTTCCACAGTACTGGAATTTTTTCTTTTTAGCTGTTTGTAATATTTTCTCCTTGACCTGGGAATTCTGAAATTTGGCCACAATGTTCCTAGGAGTTTCTCTTTTTGGATCTCTTTCAGGCAGTTATTGATGGATTCCTTGAATACTTATTTTGCCCTCTGGTTGTAGAATATCAGGTCAGTTTTCCTTGATAATTTCATGAAAGATGATATCCAGGCTCTTTTTTTTGATCATGGCTTTCAGGTAGTCCCATAATTTTTAAATTGCCTCTCCTGGATCTATTTTCCAGGTCAGTTGTTTTTCCCAAGAGATATTTCACATTCTCTTCCATTTTTTCATTCTTTTGGTTTTGTTTTGTGATTTCTTGGTTTCTCATAAAATCATTAGCCTCCATCTGTTCCATTCTAATTTTGAGAGAACTCTTTTCTTCAGTGAGCTTTTGAACCTCTTCTTCCATTTGGCTAATTCTTCTTTTGAAAGAATTCTTCTCCTCATTAGCTTTTTGAACCTCTTTTGCCAATTGAGTTAGCCTATTTTTCAAGGTGTTATTTCTTCAGCATGTTTTTGGGTCTCCTTTAGCAAGGTATTGACCCATTTTTCATGCTTTTCTTGCATCTCTCTCATTTCTCTTCCCAGTTTTTCCTCCACCTGTCTAGCTTGACTTTCAAAATCCTTTCTGAGCTCTTCCATGCCCTGAGTCCATTGGATATCTATTTCAGGTGTTTGGGGTATAGAGGCCTTGACTTCCATGTCTTTCCCTGATAGTAAGTATTGTTTTTCCTCATCAGAAGTGAAAGGAGGAAACATCTGTTCACCAAGAAAGTAGCCTTCTATGGTCTTATTTTTCTTCCCTTTTCTGGACATTTTCCCAGCCAGTTACTTGACTTCTGAGATTCCTCTCCACCCCTGCCTAGATCTACCCAGCTAGTGCTTGGGGTCTGAGATTCAAATGCTGCTCCCCAGTCTCAGGGCTTTCAGTGGCAGGCATGGCTGCTATTTAATGTGAGCTTAAGTTCTGGTGCTCGGGTAGGGGCAGGGGCCTCCCAGTCTCAGTTCCCTCAGGGGGTTTATGCGGAGATCTTCAGTAATGGATCTGAGGTCCTGTCTGTTCTGGGAGGGTCTGCTGCTGTCCCTGCCTCTACCACTGCCTCCCGAGGGAGCCTGAGTTATAGAGACACCCCACTCCCTTCTCGGCCAGCCCAGAAGTCTCTCACTGACCTGTGCGCCTGTGGGTGGAGGGACCTTCATGGCTGTGGGAGATTCTGTCCCTGAAGCCTGCTTTGATCTGCTCCTCTCAGGACTGAGCGGCCAGGCCTGGGCTCCGCTGTCTGGTGAGGGAGGGACTTTTGGTGGCAGTTTTTCAGGGCTCTCTGGAACAGAAATCTCTTCCACTGCGTTGCTGCAGCTTCCACTGCTCCAGAATTTGTGGGGAGTTCCTTTTACAGGAAATTTATGGGCTGTGGGTTCGGAGCTAGCATAGGTGAGTCTTTCTACTCCACCATCTTGGCTCCTCCCCCAAGGAGCTAATAAGTTAAGCAAAACTCCCAACATAAAGAAAAGGGATTGTCTTCTAACAATATGAATTTTCTGATCCTGATTCCCCTAAGAGCTGGCAATAGCATTACAGTAGATAGAACTGGGCCCAGAGTCAGGAAAACATGAGTTCAAATCTGGTTTCAAGCTTTTATAAGTTCTCTGCCTCAGTTTCTTCAACTGTAAAATGAGAATAATAATAGCACCTACCTCACAGGGTTGTTGTGAGGATCAAATGAAATAATGTAGTAAAGCTCTAAGCAACATCCCTTCATTTTAACAAAGGTAGGGAATGGAGAAGGATCTAGGAGAAGGGAAAAGAGCCACTGGGCATAGGTTTGCCTTTAAGTAGGTAAAATAAGTTGAGAGACAAAGTACTATATTTGCAGAGAGAAATAAATCACAACAAAAAAAAATGTTAGAGAAAAATTTAGGAAAATAAAAATCTAACTAAAAATTATTAAACTTTGAATGTATTTTATTTAAATTTTTTAAAGGATTAGTTAAGAAAACAAATTTCCACAATTACTTCCTTACAGGAAGTAAACCTAAACAACAAAAATATACATAGAAAAAAAGAGACCAGAACAACATTTATACTATGTTTCAACTGAATTCAAAAAAGTAAGAGTTGCAATCATGCTATAAAAAAAAAAAAAACTCAACCATAACGGATGATGAGATAAAGTGAAATTAATGAGAAAAAGCACATTATGCTGAAAAGAACCATAGAGAACAAAACAATTTCAGTATTTAACTTATATGTTCCAAGTGCCTTAGTGTTGTAATTTCACAAAAGAAAATAACAACCAAACAACCTGAATTACCAGGAGATATAGTTATAATAGTGGCAGGAAATTTCAATGTCCATCTTTATGTTTTAGATTAATTTGATGTAAAGATAAGTAAAAGGAAAATTTAAAAAAATGAACAAATTACTGAGGAAACTATGTAAAAAAAAATTGTGACCTCTTCTTAATGGGACTGATCAAGAACTCACATATGCACACATACCCTTATATATATTTCTCAACATCACATGGAGCTTTTACAAAAATTAACCATATGTTAAGGCTCAGAGATATTGTAAACAAATATAAAAAGAGAAATGGCAAACATATCCTCTACAGATTATGGTGCAATAAAAATACTAATCAGTTCAGGAAGTAAAAAAAAATACATACCCAAATAAAAATTAACAATAAGACACTGAATAATGAGTCAAAGTATAAATCAAAGAAGCAATAAATCTGTACAACTTATGCTTATGAAACAAAAAACATCAACATTTCTGGGTAGCTACAGGGCAGGAAAATAAGAGGGAATAAACATATGAAGCTCCTTTTACATGCCGGGGACTATGTTAACAGCTTTACTATATTACTGCATTTGATTCTCACAATCTTGTGAGTTAGGTGCTGTTATCTTCTCCATTTTAGAGTTGAAGAAACTGAGGTAGACAACTAGTAAATGCCTGAGATCAGATTTGAATTTGGGTTTCCCCAGCTCCAAGTCAATTATTCTAGTCTACTGAACCACTAGCTTCCAGCTCATAGGGGAAAACAAATCCTTATAAGAATATAACAATAAAATAGAAGTAAGGAACCAAGATGGCAGAGAAAAGGCAGAGACTTGCACAAATTCCCACTAAAATCCATCCAAAAAACTTTAAATAGTAACTCAAAATAAATTTTGGTGTGGAAGAGTCCACAAAAGGAAAAGGTGAAACAATTTTCCAGCCCAAGAGCTTAGATGATTGGTAGGGTAGGTTTATTGCACCGGGGTGAGAATGGAGTACAGTCTCCTGCAGGCCATGCCCCAGCAAAGCAGCAATAGGCCTTGGAAGCATTGTTGCTTGTTCTTCATTCTCAAAGAGGGCCATAACATCAGGGAAGGGATGGTATATGACAGACAAGTGAATTGGAATTAAGTTCATTTTCTCCTCTGGAGCTATTTGGGTCTAGTGGCAAGATACAGGTTAAGATGATTGGAGAAGGCCTAGGAAGCTACTGAATCAGTGGCAATAAAGATAGTTTCTCTCAGTTCACAGACAGTAAGGAGATGAAATGGGTCCCTTTGCTGGCAGCAGCATCAGGATTCCATTTCATTGCCCATATTTGATCGTGGATCTTAGTCTGAGGACAAGGAGAAGCACTAGCATACCAGAGCCTGTAGCCTCAAGGGAGTTAGGACCCTGGTCACAGTTCCAGGGTAAAAAAAAATGTTTATGGTTGCTCACATATCAATACACAGGCCAGGAGAGTAGTAAATACATCTTCCCCTAGATGATACCACCATGGAAGAACCAAAAACTTGAAGGTCCCAAGAATTATCTCTGAAACAGCTGTACAAAAAACCCTGAAGCTTGGGACAGTGCGCTCTCCATTCAGAAAACAGTCTTACAATTTCCCCCCAAAATTTATTAATTTATTTGTTTTCAGTTTTCAACAATCACTTCCACAAGTTTTAAATTTTCTCCCTCCACAAGACAGCATGCAATCTTATAAGAGCTCTACACACACATTCTTATTAAGCACATTTTCATAGTCATGTTGCATAGAAGAATTAAAATGAATGGGAGAAACCATGAGAAAAACAAAACAAAAGAGAAAATAGTCTGCTTCATTCTGCGTTCTGGCTTTATAGTTATTTCTCTGGATGTGGATGACACTTTACATTGAGTCCTTTGGAAATGTTTTAGGTCCTTGCATTGCTGTGAAGGACTAAGTCTATCAAAAATAGTCCTCACACACTGTGGCTGTTACTGTGTGTAATCTCCTGGTTCTGCTCACTTCACTCAGCATCATTTCATATAAGTCTTTCCAGGTTTTTCTGAAGTCTGTCTGTTTGTCACTTCTTGTAGCACAATAGTATTCCATTACCTTCATATACCACAACTTGTTCAGCCATTCCCCTACTGATGGGTATCCCCTGGATTGGCAGTTCTTGGACTCCACAAGATGAGCTAATCTAAATATTTTTGTACTTGTGGATCCTTTTCCCACTTTTATCATCTCTTTGGGATACAGCCTTAGAAGTGATATTGCTGGGTCAAAGGGCATGAACATTTTTAAAGTCCTTTAGGCACAGTTCTAAATTGCTCTCTGTAAGGGCAAGCAAAATAGTATCGTTTGATGTTTTTGTTTTACTAAAAGTGACTCTGAATGAATAATGTGATTGAGGAGGATCTTTCCCACCTATTGATGGGCCTGGGAAGATTTGTAGGAAGTCCGCATCTTTTGTTAATGAGGCACTGGTTCTCCAGGGATGTGATGCCCTCTGGCTCTAAAAAAAGTGTATAAATACTCTGGGTGCTGATAAATGATATATGTGCTTGATTAAAGGAGACTGTCAACCCCTCAAATGTTGCCTTTCTTTTTGTACATGCAGATCTAAGAACCTGTGACAGCAGGCCCCCTGGTGTTTGTCAAAGTGCTTACTGACACACTCTCCAGAATGGCTGGATCTGCTCACAGCTCCACCAACAATGAATTAGTGTTCCAACTCTCCCTCATCTTCTCCAACATTTATCATTTTCCTATTTTGCCTTGTTAGCCAATCTCTATAGGTGTGATGTGGTGCCTCAGAGTAGTTTTGATTTGTATCTCTCTAATCAATAGTGACTTAGAGTATTTTTTCCTATGACTGTAGATAGTTTTGAGTTCTTCTTCTGAAGACTGAGTGTTCATATCCTTTGACCATTTATCTATGGGGGAATGACTTGCTTTCTTGTAAATTTGAC
Organism: Bettongia penicillata ogilbyi; assembly: GCA_023548195.1. Classification (NCBI taxonomy): domain Eukaryota; kingdom Metazoa; phylum Chordata; class Mammalia; order Diprotodontia; family Potoroidae; genus Bettongia; species Bettongia penicillata. Next base: position 5,416,906 of record JAJHZJ010000107.1, on the reverse strand, counting down.
TCAGTTCTCCATATATTTTAGAAATGAGGTCTTTATCATACACACCAGTTAAAATTCTTTCCCAGTTTTCTGCTTCCCTTCTAATCTTGGTTGTCATTAGCTTTGTTTCTGTAAAAACTTTTCAATTTAATGTAATCAAAATTATCCATTTTGCATTTCATAATGTTCTCTACCTCTTGTTTAATCATAAATTCCCCCATTCTTCATAAATATGACAAGTAAACTATTCCTTTCTCCCCTAAATTTATTTATAGTATCAGCTTTTATATCTAAATCATGCACTCATTTGAATTTATTCTGGTATACAATGTCAGGAGTTGGTCTATGCCCTGTTTCCACAACACTATTTTCCAGTTTTCCCAGAAATTTTTGTTGAACAGTGAGTTATTATTCCAGAAGTTGGGGTCCTTGGCTTTATAAAACAGTAGACTGCTATAGTCATTGACTATTGTTTCTTGTGTACCTAACCTAATCCACTGTTCTAACCCTCTATTTCTTAGCCATTACCAAGTAATTTTGATGCTTGCTCCTTTATGATACAATTTAAGATCTTGTATGGCTAGGTCATCTTCCCTAGCATTTCTTTTCACTAATTCTCTTGATATTCTGGACATTTTGTTTTTCCAGAGGAATTTTAATATTATTTTTTCTAGCTCTGTAAAATATTTTTTGGTACTTTCATTGTTATGACACTGAAAAAGTAAATTAATTTAGATACAATTGTCATTTTTATTATATTAGCATGGCCTACCCATGAGTAACTGATGTTTTTTTTTTTTCCAGTTATTTAGATCTGACTTCATTTGTGTGAAAAATATTTTGTAATTGTGTTCATGTAGTTCCTGGGTTTGTTTTGGCAGGTAAACTCCCAAATATTTTAGTGTCTATGGTAACTTTAAATGGGATTTAACTTTCTATCTCTTATTGTTGGGTTTTGTTAGCAATATATAGAAATGCAGATGATTTATGTGGGTTTCTTTCAGATCCTGCAACTTTGCTAAACTTGTTTATTATTTTAAGTAGTTTGTTACTTGATTCTCTAGGATTCTCTAAGTATATCATCATATTGTCTGCAAAGAGTGATAATTTAGTTGCTTCTTTTCCTATTCTAATTCCTTCTTTTTCTTTTTCTTCTTTTATTGCCAAAGCTAACATTTCTAGTACCATATTGAGTAACAATGATGATCATGGACATCCTTGTCTCTTCCCCATCTTATTAGAAATGCATCTAGCTTATCCCTATTACATATAATGCTTGCTGATGGTTTTAGGTAGATACTACTTATAATTTTAAAGAAGGCAGAGCTCTACTTTAGCATCAAGTTAAAAATGAAGAAATTGGCTGGAAAAATGAGCAAGCAGGAGAAAAAGATCTTGACTGTAGAAAGCTACCATGGTGACAAAAAAGATCAGAGCACAAACTCAGAAGACAACAAAGTTAAAATAACTACTTCCAAAGTCTTAAAGAAGGTATGAATTGATCTAAGGCCACAGAAGAGTTAAAAATATCAGATAAGAGTGGTAGGGGAGAGAAATGAGAGTGCTACAAGAAAATCATGAAAAAGAGAGTTCACAGCTTGGTAAAGGAAGCACAAAAACAATGAAGAAAATAATGTCTTAAAAACCCAGAATAAGCCATATCATAAGAAGAGACATGAAAATTCAGTGAAGAAAAGATTGCCTTAAAAAGAATTGGTCAAATGGAAAAGGAGGCACAAAAGTTTACTGAAGAAAATAATTCCTTAAAAATTCGAATTGGACAAGTGGAAACTAATGACTTTATAAGACATCACAAACCAATAAAACAGAATCAAGAGGTTGAAAACTAAAACAAAATGTGAAATATCTCTTTGGAAAAACAATCAACTTGGAAAATAGATCCTGGAGAGATAATTTAAGAATTGTTGCTCCATATGAAAGCCATGATAAAAAAGCTAAAACTGATCTGATATTATGGAACCACAGAGTATATTAGAAATTGAAACTCTCTACTTATCACTTTTTAAAAGAGCTCCCCAAATGAAAACTCCCAAGAATATTATAGTCAGAATATTCAGGAATATTCTGGAGTTTCCATGTCAAGGAGAAAATATTAGAAGCAGCCAAAAGGAAACATTGTGAATATCATGGAGCTGCAGTTAGAATAACACAAAATTTATCCACTTCTATATTAAACAATTGAAGAAGTTGAAATATGACATTCTGGAGGGCAAAAGAGCTGTGATTAAAATAAATAATCAAATACCCGGCAACACTGACCATAATTGTTCAGGAGAAAAAATGAATATTCAATAAAATAGAAGACTTTTAAGCAATACTGGCAAAAAAGACCAGGGCTGAATAGGAAATTTGATTCTCAAATGCAATATTCAAGAAAAGCATAAAAAGATAATCAGGAAAGAGAAATCATAAAGGATTCAATAAGGTTAAAGTGTTTACATTCTTGCACAGGAAAATGGTACTTATAATTCCTAAAAACCTTCTCATTTTTAGGTCAGTTAGAAGGAGTACACATGGACAAAGTTCATGGTTGTAAGCTGAATATAATGGAATGATTATCTAAAAATTAAAAGTAAGGGAAAAGAAAGAGGAATATACTGGGAGAAGTAGAAATGGAAGTAGAACAAGGTAAATTATCTGACATGAAAAGACATGCAAAAGGGCTTTTAAAGTGAAGGGTAAGATGAGGAAGTAGCAGGGGAGGGGTATGTGAATGTTAATCTCATCAAAATTGACTCAAAGAGGGAATAACATGCATACATCTATAACATAGTCCTACAGGAAAGCAGGAAGGAATGGATAAAAGAAGTGGAAGGGATGATAAAAAGGGAGGGAAGACTGAGGGAAGTAAAAGTCAGAAACAAAACACTTGAGAATAGGTAGGGCAAAAAGAAAGAGAGTAGGATAAATGGGGAAAGTAGGATGGAAGGAAATACATAGTAACCATAACTGAAAACATTTTACAGCAAGTTTCTCTGTTAAACATCTCATTTCTCAAATACATGGAGAACTGAGTCAAATTTATAGAAACTAGATCTGTTCAATTGATAAATGGTCAAAGAATTTGAATAGGCAATTTTCAGACAAAGCAATCAAAGTTAGCTATAATCATATGAAAAAATGTTCTAAATCACTATTTGTTAGGGAAATGCAAATTAAAACAATTCTGTGGTACCACCTCATACTTAACAGATTGACTATTATGACAGAAAAGGAAAATGACAAATGTTGGGGGAATGTGGAAAAATTGATATGCTCATGCACTGTTGGTGAAGTGGTATACTGATTTAATATTTTGGAGAACAATTTGGAACTATTTCCAAAGGACTATAAAATATGGAACTATTCCTAAAGGTCTAAAAAATCCTTTGATCTACTAATACCACTATTATGTCTTTATCCCAAAGCAATAAAAAACAAAAAGGAAAGGTACCTATATGTACAAAAATATTTATAGCAGTTCTTTTAGTGGGTCAAAGAAACAGAAATTGAGGTTATATCCATCAATTGGGGAATGGCTGAACAAGTTGTATATGATTGTGTTAGAATACTACTGTGCTTTAAGAAATGACTAACTGGATGCTTTCAGAAGAACCTGGAAAGACTTACATGAACTGATGCAAAGTTAAATGAGTACATACTAACAGGAAAATATTGAATATAGTAACAGCAATATTGTATGGTGATCAGTTGTGAATGATTTATCTATTCTTAGCAATACAATGATCCAAGTGAATTCTGAATGACTTATGATGAAAATCCTGTCCATCTTCAGAGAAAGAACTGATGAAGTCTGAATGCAAATCAAAGCATCATTTTCTTGTATTTTTCTTCATTTTTTTATTTATCTTTCTGTTTTCTTTTATAATATGACTAACATGGAAATGTGTTTTGCATTACTGCACATGTATAACCCATATAAAATTGCTTGCCTTCTCAATGAGAAGGAAGGAAGGAGAGAATTTGGAACTCAAGCATTTTTTAAAAATGAAAAAAATAAAAATGATAAAAAGTATTTTTGCACATAACTGGGGAAAATAAAATATTAAATTATAATAAAAATAGACATAAATTAATGAACTGAATATATAGTGTATATATTTGAAAATTAGAAAACCAACAAATAAATCTAAAATAAGAACAAAAGAGGAAATATTAAAAATTTAAAAATAAATAGATGAAGTAGCAGTGAAAATATATAATAATATAAATGATAAAACTACAAACTTTCTTTGAAAATGCTCATAAAATAAACCTTTAGCTAATATGATTAGAAAGAAAAGACAAAAGTCAAATCAATAAAATGCTAGATATTTAAGATTAAATTACAAAACCTGGAAAAAATCAGAATTATCTGAACTTATTATGTATGTGTGTCCAGAGGAAAGAGACTAGGTATCAACATTTAGAATCTTAGAATTATAGGGTCTTAGACTTGAAAGAAACCTTAAGATTACTATTTCTCATCTCTCTTGCAATAACAAAATTTGCAAAATGTCCACTAAGTAGCTTCTGTCTGAATCTTTCTAATGATTTAGACATTACTTAATTAGGCCACCCATTCATAGAATTTTAGACTTGGAAAGAATTTTTTCAGAAATCCACCATCTCATTGATTAGCATATTCATTCATGTAGTTAGTATATGTCTTATTGACTCCTGTTCATGTCACAACCATATATGGAAACAAAAGCCTTCCAGATTGAACTCTTTTTTTAATTAAAAAGGGAAAACAAAGTCACCCTAAAGAATGACTACAACTTAACAATGTCTAAAATTCTTAGTTCTCTCTTCCCTCTTTACCATGAAGAGAGATGCATATTTTATTATTTGTCCTTCGTGACTATCATTGGTTGGAAAGGATCTTACTTAGAGCTCATGGACTCCTTCATAATCTGACAAAAATTCATTTTTTTTCAATTTTTATTTAAAGTTTTGGGTTCCAAATTCTATCCATCCTTCCCTCCTTCTCTTATCCCTTCTCAGATATGGTAAGCAATCAGATATAGGTTATACATGTGCAATTATGTAAAAAATTTCCATATTACTCATTTTGTACAAGAATATTTGAATGCAAAAAAAATAAAGTGAAAAATATAATGCTTCAGTCCATATTCAAACAATATCAGTTCTCTCTCTGGAAGTGGACAGCATGCTTCATCATTAGTCTTTTGGGATTCTCTTGGATAATTGTATTGCTAAAAATAGTTGTCATTTTTGGTTCTTCATCACACAATATTGCTGTTACTCTGTACAACATCCTCCTTGTTTTATTTACTTCACAATGCATCAGTTCATATAGGTCTTCATAGGGTTTTTTTTTAATAAAAATAATTCTGCTTGTCATTTCTTATAGCAGCACAATAATATTCCACTGTGATCATATATCACAGTTTGTTAAGCCATTCCCAAATTCATGGGCATCCCTTTAGTGTCCAATTCTTAGATACTATAAAAAGAGCTACTATAAATATTTTTGTATAAACAGGTCCTTTTCCTTATTTTTTTGAATGTCTCTTATATATAGACCTAAGAGTGGTATTGCTGGTTCAAAGAGTATGCAAAGTTTTACAACCCTTTGGGCGTAGTTCCAAATTGTTCTCCAGAACGGTCAGATAAGTTCACAACTCAAATGATAGTTCCTTAGTGGTCCATTTTTCCCATATCCCCTCAAATATCTGACATGTTCCTTTTTTGTCATATTAGCCAGTCGTATAGATGTGACGTGGTACCACAGGTTTGCTTGAATTTGTATTTCTCTAATCAATAGTAATTTAAAGCATTTTTATATGATTATAGATAGCTTTGTCTTCTTTGTCGGAAAGTCTGCTGAAAACTGTCTGTTTATATCCTTTGACCATTCATCAATTGAGAAATGACTTGTATTATAAATTTGACTCAATTCTCCACATATTTAAGAAATAAAGCCTTTATCAGAGATACTTGTAAAATTCCTCCATTTTCTGCTTTACTTATAATTTTTGTTGCATTGGTTTTATCTGTGCAAAACCTTTTTAGTTTTATATAATCAAAATTATCTATTTTATATCTTGTAATGCTCTCTCTATATTTTTTGGTCCTAAATTCTTCCTGTATCCATAAATCTGACAGATAAACCATTTCATGCCCTCTTAATTTGCTTATGGTATCTCCCTTTATGTTTAAATCATGTACTCACTTTTACCTTATCTTGTTATATAGTATAAGTTGTTTGTCTATAGACCTAGTCTCTGCCATACTGTTTTCCAGTTTTCCCACCAGTTTTTGTTAAATAATGAGTTTTTGTAATAAAAGTTTTGATTTGGGGTTTATTATATACTAGATTACTATGATGTGTTAGTACAATGTAACTTGTACCTAATCTATTCCACTGATTCACCACTCTGTTTCTTAGCCAGTACCAGACTGTTTTGATAATTACAACTTTGCAATAAAGTTTGAGATCTGGTATGGCTAGAAAATCTTTTGCATTTTTTTCATTGATTCCCTTGATATCTTTGACTGTTTGTTCTTCCAGATGAATTTTGTTATTATTTTTTTTGTCCTTTTAAAATAATTTTCTGATATTTTGATTGATATGGTATTGAATAAATAAATCAATTTAGGTAGAATTGTCATCTTTATTATATTGGCTTGGCCTATCCATGAACAATTAACATTTTTCCAATTGTTTAGATCTGACCTTATTTGTGTAAAAAATATTTTATAGGTTTTTTTTTTTTCTGGCTCCTGGGTTTGTCGTGGCAGGTAGACTCTCAAATATTTTATATTGCCTACAGTTATTTTAAATGTGATTTCTCTTTTTATCTCTTTCTGCTGGGCTTTGTTGATAATATATAGAAATTCGTGATGATTTATGCAGGTTTGTTTTATATCCTGTGGTTGTGATGAAGTTGTAGATAATTTCAAGTAGTTCTCTTAGTTGATTCTCTAGGATTTTCTAAGTATAATATCATATCATCTGCAAAGAAGGATAGTTTTATTTCCTCATTGCCTATTCTAATTCCTTCAATTTATATTTCTTTTATTTCTATAGTTAACATTTGTAGTACAATATTAAATAATAGAGGCATTCTTGCCTTTCCCCCTCAACTGTATTTGGAAGGCTTCTCACTTAACCTCATTACAGATAATGCTTGCTTATGGTTTTGGATAAATATTATTTATCATATTAGAGTAAACTCCATTTGTTCCTATGCTGTCTAATATTAATAGTAATGGGTGATGTATTTTGTCAAAGACTTTTTCTGCATCTATTGAGATAACCATATGATTTCTGTTGGTTTTGTTACTGATCTGTTTAATTACACTGATAGTTTTCCTAATGTTGAACCAGCTCTACATTCTTGGTATAAATCCCACCTTGTCATAGTGTGTGATTCTTGTGATATAACACTGTAATCTCTTTGCTAATATTTCATTTAAAAGTTTTGCATCGATATTCATTAGGGAAATAATTTTCCTTCTCCATTTTGGCTCTTCTTGGTTTGAGTGTCCTCACCATAAAAAGAATAAAAGGAGTTAGGCAGGATTCCTTTGCCTATTTTTCCAAATAGTTTATATAGTATTGGAATTAATAGTTCTTTAAATATTCAGCTGAATTCTCTTGTGAATCTATATGGTCATGGGGATTTTTTTCTCAGGAAATTCATTGATAGCTTGTTCTATTTCTAGGATTGGGTTAGGTGTTTTATTTCTTTTTCTGCTAATCTGGATAATTATATTTTTGTAAATATCCATCCATTTCATTTAGACTGTCAAATTTATTGTCATATAATTGGGCAAAATATCTCCTAAAATTGCTTTAATTTTCTTTTTATTGGTAGTGAATTAGATCAAATTAAATATGAATTTATCTGTTTTATTGTATTTTTTTCCATAAAACCAGCTACAAATTTTTATTTAATAGTTCAGTGGTTTTCTTACTTTCAGTTGTATTAATCTCTTCTTTGATTTCCAGGATTTCCAATTTTGTATTTGAGAATTTTAAATTTGTTCTTCTAGTTTTTAAAATTGCATGCCCAATTCATTCATCTGCTTTTTCTCTATTTTATTGATGCAAGCAATTAGAGACATAAATTTTCCACTAAGTATCATTTTGACTGCATCACATGAATTTTGGTGTGTTATCTCATTGCTATCATTTAACAAAATTGTAGCTTGTTTCTCCATTATTCTTTTACCCACTTTTTTTTTAAAAGATTGAATTGTTTAATTTCAAATTAATTTTAATCTCTCCATTGTCAATCATTGAATGCAATTTTATTGCCTTACGATCTGAAAAAGATGAATTTGTTATTTCTGCTTTTCTGCATTTGGTTCTGAGGTGTTTACACCCTAATCCAAGATCAATTTTTGCATATGTGTCATATACTGTTGAGAAAAACATGTATATTCTTTTTTATTTCCATTCAATTTTCTCAAGAAACCTATCATATCTAACTTTTCCATAATTTTATTCAACTCCTTAACTTCTTCCTTGCTTATTTTTTGGTTAGATTTATCTAGTTTGAGAGGGGAAAGGGGAAGTCCCCAACTAATATAATTTTATTAGCTATTTTATCCTATAACTCAATTTTTCCTTCACTATATACCATTTGGTGCACATATGTTTAATATTGGTATGATGTCTATGTCTATGGTACCTTTCAGTAAGATATAGTTTCCTTCCTTATCTTTTAATTTCATCTATTTTTTGTTTTCACTCTTTCTGAGATCACAATTGCTAGTCCTGCATTCTTTGCCTCATCTGAAGCATAATAAATTCTATTCCAGTCTCTTATCTTTACTCTATGTATATTTCTCTGCTTCAAATGTGTTTCTTGTAAACAACATATTGTAGAATTCTGACTTTTAATCCATTCTGTTATCCTCTTCCATTTTATGGGTGAGTTCATCTCAGTCACATTTCACATGGTGTATCTGTGTGTTCATCCTTCGTTGCTGAAGAAGACCATGCCATCAGAGAAATAATGACATGACTTACACTTGACTTTGTTTTGAGTGAGGGAGGGCTGTGCAAGTCACCAGCCTCACTTCTCCTCCAGAGCCATCTGAATCCAGTGACCAGATATTCACCAAGATGACTGGAGATGACATAGGGTGAGGCAACTGGGGTTAAGTGACTTACCCAAGGTCACACAGCTAGTGAGTGTCAAGTGTCTGAGGTGAGATTTGAACTCAGGTCCTCCCGATTCCTGCTCTGGTGATCTATTCACTGCACCACCTAGCTGCCCCATCTCAGTCAAATTTATATTTGATAACTAACTGTGTATTTCCCTCTATACTATTTTCCCTTTGTTTACCTTCCCCTTACTTCCCACCCTTTCTCTCTTCACAAGTGTTTTACTTCTCATTATCACCTTCTGCAATTCACCTTCACTTATTTTCAGTTCCCCTTCCCCCTATTATTGTCCCTATCCTTTTCTTTACTTCCCTATAGGGTAAGACCATTTCTATATCCAAGAGTGTGTATGGTATTCCCCCTTTGAACCACTTTTGATGAGAGTAAATTTTAAGCCCATAGTTTCCCCACCTCTGGTTAAGCTTTGCCCACCAACCCCACCCCCATTTCCACCTCCATTATAATAGTTCTTTTACATGGGATAATTTATCCCATTCAATCTCCCCCTTCTTCTTCTAGTGAAATTTTCTTTCTTATCTCTTTATTTTTTTGGGGGGGCAAATAATCATCCCGTCAAAGTCACCTTATATCCATGCCCTCTGTCTATATATACACTCCTTCTAATTGCTCTTACAATAATAAAGTTTTTAAGAGGGATAAAAGTTATTTTGTCATATAGAAATACAAACAGTTTAAGGTTTTCTTCTGCTTCTTTTTTTTACCTTTTCATATTCCCCTTGAGTCATACATTTGGAGGTCATATTTTTCACATCTCTGGTCTTTTAATTAGTAATGCTCAAAAGTCTTCGATTTTATTAAATGTGCATTTTTTTACCTGAAAGATTATATTCAGTTTTGCTGGGTAGGTGGTTCTTGGTTGTAATCCTGCCCTCTGATTATTTAATGTGAAAATTGGCAAATCCTATGTAATCCTGATTTTGATTCCATGATATTTGAATCCTTTGATGTGTGAGCTCTGGAAGTTGACTATGATGCTCCTGGGAGTTTTAATTTTGGTATCTCTTTCAGTTGGTGTTTGGTGGGTTCTTTCAATTTCTATTTTGCCCTCTGGTTCTAATATATCAGGGAAGTTTTATTTGATAATTTCTTGAAAGATGTTGTCCAGGCTTTTTCTTTTTTTTTAATCATAGTTTTCAGGTAGTCCAACAATTTTTATACTATCTGTTCTATATCTATTTTCCAGGTCAGCTTTTTTCAATTTTCCAATGAGGAAGTTTGGATTTTCTTTTTTTAAAAACTTTTTATTGTGTTTTATCATATCTTGATGTCCCATAGAGTCATAAGCTTCCACTTGCTCAATTCTAATTTTTAAGGAATTGTTTTCTTCAGTGAGTGTTTGTACTTCCTTTTTCATTTTGCCAATTCTATTTTAGTGAGTTATTTTTTTTGCAAATTTTTATATATATTTCCCCATACTATTTACTTTTTTCATGATTCTCTTGCATTGCTCTCATTTTTTTGCATTGCTCTTAATTTTTTTCACAATATTTTTTCTATTTTTCTAATTTGCTTTTTCAAATCCTTCTAAAGGTCTTCCAGGAATTCCTTTTGGGCCTGAAATCAAATTACATTTTTCTTTGAGGCATTACATGTAACCATTCTTACACTATTGTCCTATTCTAAATTTATGCTTTGATTTTCCCTATCACAATAGAATTTTCTATAGTCAAGTTAATTTTGCTTTTGTTTTTGTTTTTTGCTTTTTTCTGCCTCCTTTGTTACTTGCTGTTTTCATGTGAGAGTTGTTCTCTGTTCCTATGCTGTCCCAAGTTTTTTGTGCTAGGACTCAAGGTCTTACTATTGGCTTTCAATGGGTTTCAGGGCTTAGTTTTTTGCTTTCACTGGAAGACTATACTTCTGGTTTATACAGGGGCAGTGGGTCCTTTGTTGACCTCCTCTGCATGTGGTGTTTAACTGATGGCCCCACGGTTGAGGCCTTGCTACTGGGTTGCTATGATAAGAGAATCTTTGTGTTAGCTGACCTTAAAGGAGGGATACTGTTGCTGGTCTGCCTCAGAGGTGAGGTCCTGCAGCTTGGTTGTTATGAAAACAGGCACTCTCTGCTGGTAGGCCCTTAAGGAGTAATTCACTTTTGGTTAGCCCTGGGGCAGGGTTTCGCTGCTGATCAGCAGTGCGGTCCAAGTCTTGTTGGTGGCTAGGGCTGGGGGTAAGATTGCTATTCATCTTTGTTGTGCTCAACAGACTGCTCAATTTCCTAGGGGGCTGTTGGTTTGAAAGGGGGTGAGACCTCACTGATGAGTTCTCCTGGGCTTGAAGCCTTGCTGTGGGCCCCATGCTATGAGGCTAGTTGTTGCTGTTGGACCTTACTCTCCTCCCACTCCAGTGAGACAGACCTTTCCTGCCATGTGGGTAATCTGCTTCCATTTTCGTAGATCAATTTTGAGGTGGTTTTCTAGATGCTTGGAAGGGAATTTGGTAGGGCTTCAGAGGTTTCCTTCTTCACGCCACTATCTTGGCACCATGAGTGAAGGATTCTTTTCTATACAACCATGTAGTGGTCAATCAGTTACCACTTCAACATGTCCATTGACTAAGGATATCATTACCTCACCTGTTAACTCTTACATTTCTAATAAGGATGTACTCCCTTTCATGTGACAATACTTCAAATATCTGAAAACAGTTTTTCATCTTCTCAACTGTCTCTAATTTTAATAACAATAGCAATAATAAAAGACTGACATTTCGAATTTTAATAGCAATAATATCAATATTACTAATTAATAATAGTATTAAATATTACTCATAATGATGATATTAAAGTGAATAATAATAATATTGAAACAAGACGAATCCTCTTTGGTACCATTTGATTCTTATTCATAACTGTTGTGAGGGAAAGTACATGCTGACCCAACCTATTTACATAACTGGCAGCCTAGTCATTGGTGGATAATAAGCAAATCTTTATTTATTTATAGCATTTCTCCTATCTTTTCTCTGGAGATGAAGGGAGATTGTTAAATTGCCTTTAATTGGTAATTAGCAACTTTATGCCAAAAGCCCAAGGCACCTGATTAACTAGACCATGGTCTTCATTGGAAGGAAATCATTTACTAAGCACTGAATTGTGCATGATACTATTTTAGGTAGGTTAGTCAAAGAATATAAGTATTGTTTGGAATAAGGAACACTTAACCCATTGAGGTAAAGAATGGATTGGGAAGATCAAAAGGTTTTTTTCAATATTTGACATTGTCACTTGAAACAAAGAGGAGCATTATTCAATATGAATTTTGAGTGCACAATTAGGATTAAGAGGTGGAAAATTTATAGGCAAGTAGTCACAAACACAATATGTAAGAAATGGCTTAGGCAAGGGAGCTGGATGATACAGTGGGTAGAATTTTGGGGTTGGAATCAGGAAGACCCAAGCTGAAATCTTACCTCAGCATTCACTAGCTATGTGGCCCTGGAAAGCCATTTAACCCCTGTCTGCCTCAGTTTCCTCATCTGTACAATGCGAATAATAATAGCACTTATCTCCCAGAGTTTTTGTAACAAAAAAAATAAGATATTTATAAGATGCTCTAGAAAACTTAAGATGCTATATGAATGCTAGTGTTACTATTAGTATTACTTACATTGTTGTCATCATCATCATTTTTACTGTGATTGGAACTCCAGGTAAATATGACAATTATTTCAGGGGTCCATGACATGAAATAAAGTTAAGGTGCAAGACTTTCTAAGGAGCAAGTAGTAATTAGCACCCCAAAGAATGATGACATGAGTTCACAGATGAAATATGAATCCACAGGGAAAGATGAAAAGAAAAGATTAAATGTGAATCCATAGGGAAAGAGATCAACCAGTAAGAGTCAGAGGAAGAAGCAATGAGTAAATAGGTTTGGTAAGTTCCTTCTGATTGCATTGAAACAGTATTTTGGTGATCTAATAGTAACAATAGAGAAGACTGATCTCTTTCTGGGGAATTCAGAATATGAAAGAGAGTTCCATGATACTTGTCAAATCTTATAACCACTACATATTTGTAGTAACCCTTATAAAGAGAAATAGTTTTATCATGAATCTATAGAACATTGCTAAAGGTTATGAAGACCTTAGCAAGAAATTGAAGACCTTAAGAGAATATGTGATCTTTTTTTAAAATCTCTGCTATTAATGAAAGGCAGCAATCTCATGTTATATAGTCAGATCTAAGAGTAGCTGATGCCTATTAAAAGGATGGTCCCTGACAATAGACCTTAGATATCCAAACCACTGCTTAAAATATAAGACGAACTTTTGGGCAATGATATAATGTACCTTACAAGGACTAGCCAATAAGGTAGGTACTATAATTATCCCCATTTTGGACATGTGAAAACTGAGGTTAAATGATTGAATCACTTGCCCAGGGTGACACAGCTAGTTAATACATGAGACAGCATTAGATCTTCCTATTTTCAAGTCCAATTCTTTATCCGCTACACCATCCGCATGAAAATTCACAGAAGGAAACAAGCAAATCCAGCCTGTAGAAGATGTAAGGGAGATAGGACAGCTATATTTAAGGGCTATTATGTGAAAGTCGAATTAGATTTATTTTTTTAAGCAGGAAGATATTGATTTATTTAAATTTATTTATATTTAGTTTTCAACATTCTCTCTTGTGAGATTTTGAGTTCTAAATATTTCCCCTTCCCTCCTCAAGACAGCAGGCAATCTGATATAGGCTATACGTGTATAATCATATTAAACGTATTTCCACATTAATTACATTGTGAAAATGCCATCTACATCCTTAGAAAGAACTATGGAGTCTGAATGCAGATTGAAGCATATACTATTTTCCTTTTTTGTTGTTTTTTTCTTAAGTATTATTTTTCATGTTCCTCTCTATAGGATTATCTCTGGATAAAATTTTGTTTTCACCTCCCTTTTTAGGAATCTTCCAGCTCTTTTATCTCCCAGTCTCCCCAGCTTTTCAGAGTCTTTAATCCTGCAGCCCAATTCAGTCAGTTGGCCAATGAGTTAATGAAGATTTTATTAAATGCTTGCTAGGCATTAGACACATGCTAAACTGGAATTACAAAGAGAGTAAAAAACATGCTCCCTGTCCTCAAAGAACTTACTTTCTAATTGTTAGCTGAGGTTAACCAGAAAGAAGAATGAATTTGTCCAAGAAAATTAATGTTCACAGCCTTTGTCCAGCCCTAAATCTGCTTTTGTGCTTATCTTTCATGGAATCAGGGGTTTGGGCTAGGTGATCTCCTAAGTCCCTTCAATCTGTATGTGACCCAGTGAATAGAATGCTAACCCTGGGATCAGGAAGGTATTATTAGTCATTTCAATCTTGTCTAATTTTCCAACACCCTATTTGGGATTTTCTTGGTAAAGATTCTAGAGAGGTTTACTACGTCCTTCTCCTGATCATTTTACAGATGAAGAAACTGAAAAAAACAAGGTTAAGTGATTTGCCCAAGGTTAGATAGACATCAAGTAATTGTCTGAGGCCAGATTTGAATTCAAGTAGATGAGTCTTCCTGACTTCAGGCCCAGCACTCTATCCACTGTGCCATCTAGCTGCCCCTGGAATCAGGAAGGCATTCAAATGTGGTATCCAACATTAGCTACCTGACCCTCAGCAAGTCACTTATCTTCTGTCTGCCTCAGTTTCCTCAACTATAAAGCAAAGATAATAATAGCACCCACCTCCTAGGGATTTTATGAATCTCAAATGAGATAATATTTGTAAAGTACTTGGCATAGGACCTAGCACATAGTAGCCCTTTAATAAATGCTTCTTTCTTTACTTTCTAAAAACTTCTGATCTTTTTATGTCATCTCAAAAGTTTCCCTCACCCTGAACCTCTTAAAAATAAAATTGTTCTGTGTCCTATTTCCTCTCAGCTATCTATGCCATTGAAAGTAATCTAATATTCTAATCCATGTTTATGTCATTAATCATTTATAATCAATGTGTTAATCCCCTAGGACACAAGTAGTCTCCAATCAATGATCAGTTTGTGTTCCAGAAGTTTGTTTGTAAGTTGGTTGTTTAGAACTCAGAATTCATTTCCCCCTGGAAATAGCATTATAAATATTGGTTGAGTTCCCAGACTGGTCCACAAAACCTAGATAATAATGGAGCTATAATTTTATACATTCACAATCAGGAGACATACACATACACACACAAACTCACAGACATACACACAGAAATAGACGTGTGTCTCTATAGATATGTATGTATATGCATAAACACAGATGTACATGTACACATATATCCCTTCTCTTATAAAATATGTAATATCTTACATAAACATATGTGTGTATGCATGTGAAAACAGTAGTAAACTAGGTAGCTCAGTGGATAAAGTGCTGGGCCTGGAGTCAAGAAGAAATGAGTTCAAATCTGGCCTCAGATGCTTAGTAGCGTGTGACCCTGGGCAAGTCACTAAACTCCTGTTTGCTGTAATCCACTGGAGAAGGCAATGGCAAATCACTCCAGTATCTTTGCCAAGAAAATTCCGTGGACAGCATTGGCATGCTATGGTCCTCAGAGTTATATAGAGTTATACAGAGTTGGACGTGACTGAAGGACTTGAATGACAAATAAAAACAGTACAGTTGAACTAGCAGTGAAATGGTAATACTGGATGAGAAATAGGGAGTATAATATTTTTGTTTCTTTTTTGTTGTTTTTTAATCCTGAAAGTTGGTACTTAAGGGAAAAAGACAGTTTGCTTGGGGGAGGGTGGGACCACAACTGGAGCCTTCTGTGAAGGTGCTTCACTTTTCAAAACTTTAGAGGCTTGTAGTCCTGCACCGTGTCCAAGTTCACTTCAATGCTCATTTGTTTTTCTTTCCCATGATACAATTTTATGATTGGAACTTTTCTTAGGGCCTATTGGTCTTGATTAAAAGTCATTTGGGGTTCATAAATGTGATGAAGGAAGAGCAAAGGGAGAAAAAGGGTGGAGGGGGAGAGATGCTTCTGAGGAGTGAAGAAAATGGTTTGTGAAAGGAGTGAAGGGGGTAATGGGCATGGATTGAAGAAATGGATTGAAGCCTTGAGGAAGGGCAAAAGGTAAAAAACAACGTGGGAAGGTCCCCAAATGAGAACAGAGGAAGCAATGGAAGGATCAGATGACTAGGCTTCCACACCTGTCACTAAAATAATATTTCATCCCTCTGAGGTGAAAGAAAATTGCAGAAAAAAGCCATTGGATCCTACGATTCCTCACACCCACCGTGGCAAGGTGCCTTCCATGAGGAGGCACACCCAGCTTTTCAAAGCTGCCAGTTATACTCCAGGACTAGGCCATGTTAACTTAAATGTTTTGGGTCTGTCTTCCATGTGGAGAGTCTGTTGTATTTCACAATTCAGAATGGCATCAGCGTATTCATGGCCACCATAGGTGCTGTGAATATTGCATTGGCATTACAGCCTCCTTAAGAAGAATCCCTACTTAACCTTAATGGTATTAGGTATTGTTTAAGAAACTAGACACTGGGATGTGAAAGACTTTTAATTCTGTTGTTTTGTGCTGGAAAAATGAGTTTTCAAGAGGAAGGATTCAGCAGAAAGTTGAGTCTGGAGAAGGGAGGAAATACTTCTCTTTTAAACAGAGAGAAGGAGTAAGTTGAGACTCTATATTTAATTAGAGGAAATGTAAGAAACCAAGAGGCAGCAAGGCATAGTGAATAATAATTATGGTGGCTAGGTTTAAGTTTCACCTCTGATTCTTAACTAGCTGTTTAAAAACACTTTAGTTCTTTAGGCCTCTCTTTCCCCATTTATAAAATGGGAAGGTTACTTTTGATGCCCTCTAAGATCTTTTCTAGCTGTAAATCTGTAATTTATAATAATATGAGCTTTTAGAAGCAGTATGGTATGTATGATGGAGAGAACACAGAACTTGGTGTCAAGAGAGATCTAGATTCAAATCTAGATTCAAAGATCTAGATTCCACTTACTAGCGGTACAACAATGGTAAATTAAAACCTTTCTTAGGTTCAAGTTTCTCATCTATAAAATGGGGATTAAAACAGCCATTGTATATATCTCACCAAGTGTTTTAAGGATCCAGTGAGATGATATGCATACATATATATATGCATATGAACTTCTCGCAATCTTTAAAGCATTATAATATTGTGTCAATTACACTTGTTATTTGTGAGTGGTATAATGTGATTAAAAAAATAAATGTATATTAAGACAGGGAGTTTACTTCAAATATGGATGCCATGGTCCATGTTATTTCCTATGGCTGTAATTTCCTTCCCATCTTCCTTAGCCTATCCAATTCCTGCTCATTCTTTAGATCCTAACTAAAATCACACCTATATTCAGTCTCTTTAATCCTCTACCCTCTGTCAGATTCCACTTTCTAATCAGTGGTAACCTTTCTCTCCTCCTGAATTCCTCAGTGGCCTTTTGCACATTAATCAGGTAGACATTAGCTGTGGTTTCCTCAGCTCTGGCAATTCCCAATGTAGTACTCCTTGTAGAATCATAGATTCTAGCCCTTCTTTGACTTAATAGATAAGTTCTAGGGAAGCCCCAAAATCATAAAGAAGTTGAGGAAGTTACTTAGCATCACCCAGCTATCAGTTTCAAGGTAATATTTGGGCATGTCTTCTTGACTCAGCCTACTACTCTGACTGCCTCTTTTACATTTATTGGGTATTATTTATACTGTAGGTATTTATGTATATGGAACATTTCCCAACTTGAATGCAAGTTCCATGAGGTCTGGAACTGTTTCTTGTCTAAATGATGTGCCTAGCTCAGAACTAAGTTTAATATGCTATAAGTGGTACATTTGATAAATGTTTGGGGAATTGAAGTAGATTGGACTGAAAAAGTTCTATTGAGCAGCTAGTATGGTCCTAACACTGTGCTAGGAATAATACTAGTACTGTGCTGAGCTTATAAGATGTTCTATCTGTTGTAAAAGAACTTATATTTTTAATTTAGAGGCATAATATTTGTTTGTAAAACAAAACAAAATAAAAACTAGATAATGATGAGAATGAAGATGATAATGATGATAATATTTATATAGTATTTAGCACTTTAAGGTTTAAAAGAGCTTCACAAATATTATCTGATCCTTACCAAAGAAAAAAGATCTTCTCTCTATTTACAAATGAGGTAACAGAGGTAGACAGAGCTTAAGTGACTTACCCAGAGTCACACAGCTAGTTGCTGTCTAAGACTGGATTTGAATTCAGATATTGATGGTTTCAAAGCTCTATCTACTGTTCAAAGTGGTAAATATTCAAGCATTTTTTGAACATATTTCCTCCCACCCATTCTAAGATTTCATTTCTGTCTTCACCCTTGTGCCTTAAGACAGAGATAGAACCCTCTAAAGAGTGATCCATCCCATCTACTTTCTTGAATCTGTTCCACTTCTGGTGTTTCCTCTTTTTCTGCTCTACAAGTCTATCCAAGATTTCACTAGGGGAAAAAATATTTATGGACTTCCAAGTTCCTACCACAAGCTTTCATTCATATCCAAGAACCCTATTTGCCTGCCTAACACAAAGAGATTTCTGGGTGCTTCACTCAGACCAGCCCTGCTGATTCTTTCCTCTACCTCATCTGCATCACAGACAAGTAAGCTCCCTAATCACCATTTCTGTCTTTGCTTTCACACCAATCATTTTTCCCACTTATCCAACCAGTTATACTCAATAAAGAGCTATAATCACACACACACACACACACACACAAGCCCCACAACCTAAAAACCAAAAATTACTTTACTGGTTGTACATCTCTCTCATACTAGAACAAACCATAAACCAGAGACATCATACCTTTTATGTGTCTTTAAATTATTTAAATATTATTTAAATATATTTAATATTTTAATATTTATTATATTAATATTAATAACATATTATTCATATATTAATATTTAAATATTAATATTATTTAAATATCAGCTTAATCATCATCATTATCATAATAGGCCTTTCTTAATTCTCCCTGTTCTTAATACACCCCTGTGAAAATATCTCATATTTTGCATGTTTTGCATACATATATGTATGTGTGTCTATGAATATACTTGTATATGCATGCATCTATACATACATAAACATATATATGTGCATACTTTTCTTTCCAATAGAATGTAAGCTCTTAAGGCAGGAATCATTTCACGTTTGTCTATTTCCAGTGCCTAGACCATAGGGCTTGACATGTAGTAGGTGTTTAATATATCTTTGTTGATTGATGAATTAAGAAAAGAAGCATTCCAGAGGTAGGGAATTTTAGCCATTTTCTGAATTAGGGGGAAAGGGAGGTGGGGCTCTGACAAAAAGATCACATAAATCTGTCTCTGAGTTTGTCTCCATTTTCAACCAAACAGCTTGCTGGAGGAATTATACACGTATCAGATAAGAGAATCAAACCAAACTCTCTTTTTAGCATTGACTGGGCTCCAGTTGGCATCAAAACTGAACATTAGCTGCCTTGCTGATGAGTGACACATAATTAGCATGGAAGAGAAAAGTGTTCAGTCTTGGCTGTTATCTGTTTGGTCTGGACCATGAGTTTTAAGAGCAATGACAAAAGAATAATACAATTCAAACATACACACAAAAGAAACCTATATCAGGTTTATTAGGCAGCAAGAAGGGGAGAAAGTTGGGGTCTGGAAACAAGGGTCAGTCTGATTTCTGTATTTTCTGCAATTACTTTCAACAACAAAAAGGCATGTGAATGGGAAATGTGGGAAAAACACAGATTAATGTTTCGAAGTTATTATGAAGATAAAATTATGTTGTGGTGGTAAAAAAGACTTTCATCCATTTCAGGATAATGAAAAGGAAGGGGGCACCAAAGCAAAAATAAAATATGTGGAAAGTGTCTATTTGTACACGAAATCAAAATGGTTATGGTTAAGGACTCTCTGTCCCCAAATTGCATTTGATTTGACTGTAATTAGAATGAAAATTAGTCAATGCCTCGGTAATGATAATAATGCAGATGAGCAGGTTCACCTCCTAGCCAGCTTGAAAATGGAATTTCAAAGAAAAAAGATCCCAGTTCCAGGAACCAGGAATCCTGTTCTGAATTCTAGAAGACCTGCGTGCTATCTCGATCACTTGGGCAAACCCCTTTGCTTCTTAAGGCCTTAATCTGTTCATATTTTAAATAAAAGCATTAGACTAGGTTGTCTTCAAGGTCTCTTCCTGTGCTGACAAATTTGTGAACTCAGAAACGGGATGGTATAGCAGAAACATTGCTGGTCCTGGCATCTGGAGACTTGGATTTGAGTCTCATCTCTTCCACCTACTAGCTATATGATAATAGGCAACACATTACATCTTTATGAACCTCAGTCTTGTCATCTATAACTAGGGATAATATTTTTGCATGACTTTCCTTCCTGGGTTGTGAAGATAAGGATTAAAGACTAAACCTGCAATTTTATTAATCTAAAAAACTCCCAGGTGATGAAACTTCCTTGAGAGTTGCCTAGAGAACTGAGAGATGTGACTTGCCCAAAGTCACACAGTCACTATATGTCAGGTGAGACTCGAACGCAGGACTTCTTGTCTCCATGGATGGTTCTCTATTCACAACTTCAGATTGACTTTCTTTTGTGAGATTGCTGCTTTGAAAATTGTAAAACGCTGTAGAAATGTGAGATTAATATTATCAACCACCTCACCAAGGGCATTGAATTCCCAGTATGCATATGGTCAAACTAAAGCGTAGCAGTTTTGCTCCATGAATGATCGTATCAATAATAACCTGGTAATAATGGGTATTTTCATAGTAATTAACCATTCTTTAAATCTGTTTATAGAATCTGAGACCCCATTTCAAGAGCATGGAGTTGACAGTTAAAGATTTCATCTAAACCACTTTCTAGAGGGGAACATCTAAGATTAATGGAAATGCATGGGGCAGGTGTCACATCTTGTCATCATCATGATTTGGGGAATGCTTTGAAAAGACATGAAACTTCTACTTATTTTATCCCCTGGACCCACCCTTACACCATCCTTCTCTTCACAGATCAAATGGTTAGATGACATTTAGTCCAATCTCCTCATTTTTATACATGGGGATACTGAGAGGGGTGAAACGTTTGCCCAAGGACATAGAGGAAGTAATGGGTAGAGAAATGATTTAAATTCAGGTCCTCTGACTCTACTTCCAGGTATTAGATAGAAGGTTGGACCTCAGGTAAAGAAAACCTAGATATTCAAGTCTCATATCTGATTTTTACATGTCTTTCCCTGAGAAGATCATAAACTCTGAATGCCCATGGTAGCCCCAAGACCATAAGTTATGAAGAAGTTAAGAATCTACTTCGGTGAAGAGACTTTTTATGCTGGAAGGTCTCCATTGATCAAAATGCAGGTCTGAACCAAAAATAAACAATGAAATAAAATCCTGAATAGTACAGAAAGACCCTGCAGAATCATAAAAAGATAACTGTTGGAAAGGACCATGGACAGCAATTTCCTCCTGTCCTTCAACCAACATCTCAGCCCCTTTCTCTGGGCACCTGTACATGGCATAGGAAGACAGTTGTTCTGCCCATGAGGATAGCTTACTTAGCCAATGAATGATTATCCTTCACTGGTAGTACATTAATGAATAACCAAACTAATTGTTCTTCTCTGTTTACAGACATCAACTGGTACAGGCTTTAGTTATTAAATGTACCTATGAGTACAAATGGAGAGGAAGATGTATGCTATTGACAACATACTCCACTTAAAAGCTGTGTAGCATGAAACAATACTTAATTTGCATTTGTTATATCACTTAAGTATATGTTAGAGGCAGTGCATTGTATTGACTAGAGCACTAAACTGGAAGTCAGGTAGACCTGGGTTAGAGTCTCAACCTTTAGTAGCTGTGAAGCCCAAAATAGTTCACTTATCCCCTCTGAGCCTCAGTTTCCTTATCTGTAAAATGGAAGTAATAATATATGTATTGGTGTTGTTCAGTTATTTCAATTATGTATGACTTCAAGATCCCATTTAAGGTTTTCTTGGCAAAGATACTGGAGAAGTTTGCCATTTTCTTCTCCAGATAATTTCACAGATGAGAAAACTGAGGCAAATAAGATAAAATGACTTGCCTAGGGTCACATAAGTAGTAAGTATCTGAGGCCAGATTTGAACTCAGGAACCTGACTCCATGCCCAGCACTTTATCTACTGTACCACCTAGCAGCCCTTAATAATACCTGCGGTACCTGATAGAAAGTTTGTTAAGCACTTAGCAGATTACCAGGTGCATAGTAGGTACTCAATAAATACTTACACTCTTCCCTTCCCCCTGCCTCATAAAGTTGTAAAGATCAAATGACAAAATATATGCAAAGAGCTTTGTGAACTTAAGATATTTTATATGTAATCTTTATTATTAGTTGTTAAGTAACTAACATAAATGACTTTATATCTTATAATAATAACATGATATTTATACAGTGCCTTGAGTTTCACAGTATTTTTTTATGCATTATCTCATTTGATATTCACCACAACTTTATGAGGTTGGTATTACAGGTATTTTTGTGATATACAATGTTGGGTGGTGGATAGAGGGCCAGTCTCAAAGTAAGAACGAAAGAGGTGAAAGTTCATCTGAAATATTGGTTGTATGGCCCTGAGCAGGTTCCTGGGTGCACAGAACCCACAAAAATGCAATTCCCTCATTAGGGAATTTCCCAACCCAGTGAAATCACATATTTTGTTCAGTTCCTGTGGTTAGCATTGTCATTTATTTATACTTACATTACAGCACACACTCAGGATCTGATCTTTTTAGAAACCAAACTTTTACTGAGATTGCTGGTTCTTGCTTCAATTTCACAGCATAAATTACCTCCTATCCAACTGGAAAATATTTCCCTGTCTTTCAAAATAAGCATAGTGAACTTCTTCAAGCCTCCATGCCTTTCAAGAGTTTTCTAAGAAGTATATGGTTAATAGCGATGTTGATGAGAAGAATGGTAGGTGTAACTTAGAGCGCTCCCATCCTAATTCTGGATTTCCGAAAACTTGTGTGACTGGGGAAAGTTATTTAGCCTCCCTAAGTCTCCATTCCTCCTCTACAAATGGGTCCATATACCTGATGATCACTGTGCTCCCTTGTTATTAACTGTTTTTTTTGCACAGGTCTGGTCATGTCTCTCCCTTGCTTTAAAACATCATAACATACAAATTCCTTAGCTTGGCATTTAAAGTCCTCCACAATCTGGCTCCAACGTAGTTTCCAGATGTCACTTCAAGCACTCTACAATTCAGCCAAACTGACTGACTTGCCTTTCTTTAACTGGGCATGCCATCTCCCTCCTCCTTGATCATGCAAAGGTTGGTCCCCATGCCTACAATGTTTTCTCTTCTCCCCTTGACCCCTTGGAATACCTAGTATCCTTCATCTGCTCAGTTGCCATGAAGCCTTTCCCCGTTGTTAGTGTTCTTTTCCCTCTTCAGTTTTTGTTATATTTCACTTTCCCTTAGTGTCAATTAGCTCATCCTCTACTTTTCCAAAAAGCACAAAAACTCCTTCAAGGGAAGGACTTTTTGATCTGTAACCCCAGCACCTACTCTAATGCCTTGTCCATAGCAGATACCTAAAAATTTTTAGTCATTGGATGGAGCTCCATCAGACAATTTCACATTTGTTCTGCTTTCTTACTCTTTTTTCAAAATGAGTTGACTTTTCATTGATTTTGAATAAGTTAGTAATAATATGTCTCTTTTTGAACAGAGGAGATTGACTCAATTTCAAGGAGAACACTCTTTGCTTTGAAACCTAAACTCACCCTGGAGTGGAATAATTGTATCAAGCACAATTGTAAAAATATATGGTCAAAAGGCTGCCTATCTCACATTGCAGCCAAACCAGATTAAAATATAATTGGGAGATATTTAACAAAATAAAGAAAAATACAATAGAACATAGATAATTTTAGTATGTTGTTTTCTAAGTCAATATGTGGCTTTTAGGGATACTTATATGAGGTTTAGTTCTTCCTAGATTTTTTTTTTTTTGAGTTTGGCATCACTATTCTAGAGTTGTATAAGTGAACAGGCAGGAATGGTTTGATAAGCCTTCATTACTCATCGTTTTAAGGAAGGCTCACATGGATGCGATGATAGCTCTATCAAATATTAAAACACTGGAGTATAACAATCTATTAGACTGTAAGCTCCTTGAGGACAAACTGTATTTTGCACCTTTTTTTTATCTCCAGCACTTAGCACAGTACCTGGTATAAGGCAGACAATGAATAAAGGTTGACTGACTGAGTGATTGATTGTGTATGTCTGTAGTAGAGTAATTTAAAAAGCTCTAGAGTATTATGGTAAAGTGGAAAGAATGCTGGATCTGATGTCCAAGGATTGGTTAAAGTCCTGGCTTCATTATTTAATTCTCTGTGTGCTCTGGAGTAAGGAACTTTTTGTCCTCTGGTCACTTCATTTCTCTGGGCATTAGTGTTTCATCAATAACATGATTTCTGAAGTCTTTCCTAGCTTTATGTGTGATCCTGTGATCTCCAGTTGCCTAGCATATTTATCTGTATGTCTCACCAGCATTTCCACTTGAATATGTTTAATGTCAAAATAATTCTCACACTTGACATTGCTATTTCTCTAGTTTCCAAGTTTGGGACCTTGTGGTTATGTTTTCTTTTTCCCTTTTCCTTACCTCACATATCCAATTGGTTACTGAGTCCTATTAATTGCTTATTTGTATGATCTATAACTACTTTTTCCTCTTCTCCATATCCACTGCCCCTACATATTATAGGCCTTCCTTATCATCTACTTAGATTTTTGAATAGCCTCCTAAGGGTGAACTACAACTCCTTTATCTAATTCATCTTTCATGCCATTGTCAAAGTAATTTTTCCCATATGCAGATCTAATTATATCACTTTTCTACTCAAAATTTTTCTAACATATCCCTATTAACTCAAGTTCAAATATTCTGATGCCCTGTGGTCAGGAAGGATCCCCAAAAGAAGGAAGAAGCTGACCCACCAGCCATGGCACATGATGGAATGACATCTAAAGGATGTTCATCTCTTGTCATTTCACCTTTTCATTCTTTTCTCCTATATACCCCTCCAGAGACTCTAGCTGTAGTCAAATTAGACTTCCCATGGCACCTTGAATAGTACCCTCTCATGCCTTTTTTTTAACCTATACATGGAAATCCTTTTTCCTATTTGTCTGTTAGAATTGCCTCATATCTTACGTCCTTCACAAAATCTTTTCTTAGTAGTTCAGTCAATAAAAATTTCATATGTCCTAAAGAACTTTGTTTTCAGAAGCCTCTGATGGAGGCTTACTTATCCTTTATCCTCTGCCTACTTCTCCTTTGTCCTCTGCCTACTTATCCTTTGTCCCCCAATTGGAATATAAGCCCCATGAATTAGTGACCTCAGCAAATTAGTACCTAGTAAAACCCAGTACAATTGTTTGCTAAGAGCAAGTACTTAATAAATTGTGTGTGTGTGTGTGTGCGTGTGTAGAAGGAGTGATTTATTCTTGCAAGTCCTATGATACTACAGTAACTACAGAATTGAAGTCGAGTATTACCCAAAGGGCATTGGAGAGGGATAAAACAATTGTGAAGGGCTGGTAAGTTGTCATAAACTAGTAGGTAGACCATGTTGTTTGTCTTTCATTTTCAAGGAGGACCAGTGTCATCACAGGTGATGTCTTGACTCATGAGTGAAGTGTATTTAAGTGAGACAAAGTTGAACAAAGTTGTCAGCCTCACTCTCTCTTAATGGCAAAGTGGACTTAGTCCATTGGCAAAACAAAAGCCAAGACAACAGGCAACTGTCTAGGATGCAATGGGTGACCTTGGCATCTTCAATGTCTTTGAGCATTTCACTGCACCTGCTTCAGTCACCTTCATGGCCTTGGAACAATTCTTTCTCATCTGCCCATGCTGCAGAGGAAACCTTCACATGTTTGGGGTAGATATCCCCTCCTCTGTAAAAACAAGTAGATAGATACAAGTGGTAAAAAAGATTTCATAAAAATGTGTCCCTGGGGGAAAAAGCTTTGATCATCTGGTGATGCCAATAGAGAGCCCTTATTGTTTATAGGTATCCACACAATGTTAAGAGAACTTGAGTTCTTTCCCTTACGTTGGGTGAACTCACTCTGTTGAACTTTTGGGAAGATATGCTCCAGAATTGCCCATGTTGGGAACGCATATATAGGTTGCTGTATGTATTCCTCCTTGGAGAGAATACTAACATGGATCAGATCAGAGATCTACTGGAGTATTGCAGTGTGTTTGTGTATTAATATAGTGGTGTAATTGGAAGAGCATTAAATTTCATGTCAGGAAACCTTAGTTCTAGCCTTGGTTCTACTATGTTCTATTTTTATGACCTTGGGCAAGTCACAAGCTCTTTGGGCATCAATTTCCTCATCTGCATAATGAGGTAATTGGAGTAAATGATTATGATGGTGCCTGGCAGCTCTAACACTCTATTACTGTATGCTCCATAAACTTATTTGTAAAATCTACTTATAAGAATCTCCACCTCACCCCCACAAACTGAAACAAGAACTCAGAATATGGGTCAATGAATTGTCTCTGTCTAGCTGAACTGTGTGAAATCACTAGGGTATGTGGTACAAAGGAGTACACATCTATAATTTTTTATTTATAAAGAATACACGTTTCTCAAATTTCCTTTGTGCATCATACTAGTGCAGATTCCCTATGGATAAAATATGCTATCTAAATGAAAGTCATTACCAGAATACTCTTTGTTCTTCAGGAAAAGCTTATTTATGTACCGAAACTCAATATTCATCTTCCTTATCAGCTGCTGGTGTGGGATTTTAAATTTAAATTACCTTGGAATCTAAATGTTTATATTTGTCAAGCTGAGAAGAATAAGTTGTTAAAACAGTACACTGGCGGACTGGTTAGGAGGTGACATCAGCTTTGTATTCATATGTGGTCTTGGGCTAGGATTAATGTAGTTACATTTAGGATGAGTGAAGGCCCGTGAATTTTGCTTGCTCGGTAGGTTATGGTTTTGATAGAGAATTGGATTGTCTTAAAAAAGAGCCCAGAATCAAAGTTCTGATTTTATTTGGCAGGATTTAATATGCACAGTAAACAACAAAGATTGGGGACACAATTGCATTCCCTTTCAATTTATTTAAAACCCCAGCAGACAGGATTTGCTGGAGCCAACTTTTACTTGAACGTAAATAAATTGAGTATGCCATGTTCTGGTTTTGAGGAAGTCAGATTCTCTCTGCTTTGGGCTAGAAGTAGCTTTATCAGATGTCCTTGCAAGGTCAATAAAAAAGCCCTGTACCCAATTCATTTGCAAGCCTCAGGAAATAGAATATCACTTAAAACTTGCAGCATAACAGCAATTGACCAAGGATTTCTAGGAGAGGTCATCTCTACAGGGATTAGATCGTGCATGCCAAGGAAATTCTCCCTAGATTGGATTTAAGATTACTAACATCAGAAAATGCAATTTTAGAAGGCTACTCCAGGATGGTGTATATTTCTCCCAAATGTATAACGCAATAAGGGAATAAAGATTTGTTTGAAATTCAGCAGGTATCATTTGGCTTGGAAATGTCATCTGAATTAGTCAGTGGTAGGCAATATAGCTGTGTGTTGTGCAGCAAAGGAGGTACCATCATAAAATATAGCAGGAGCTATATTATCCTTCATTGAGTAAATTCAGAATTCTGAAGGAGGGAATGTTGCCATGCCTAGACTGCTGTTTATCCTACAAAAGCAATCAAATCTATTCCTGAGGGGAGTCATAGGATTTAGAGATGAAAAGGGCTTTAGAGATTATCTAGTCCAGGTTCTCAGTGATCTCTAGTCCTCTGGGATTCCCACAAGGTCAAAACTATTTTCATAATAACAATAAGACATAGTTTACTTATTAAAATACTCCTTTTTCAAAATACACATATCTGTGTAAGGACAGATTTTCTTCATATACGTCAACCAAAAGAACATATTCCAACAGATTGAATACAGAAATGGATATGAGAATATAACTATGTTCTATCCAGCCAGATATTAAAGAGATTTGCAAAAAAAGTATCAAACAATACCACCATTCTCATTAATCTTTTTTTGAAAATTTAGTTATTTTTCATAAAAATAAATTGTGTTAACGTGTAATGAGTTTGTTATTATCCCAAATAAATGAATAGCTAAATATTAAATTTTATTAAACTTTAATATAGTAAATATTGATGATATCCAGAAGTGTGCTAAAGCTAGCTTGTATCAACTCTAGCCAATTGTTAAATTTTCCATCTGAACATTTGTTCCTGAGAATTTCTCAAAGCCTGCAAATCAGGCCTTGATTTATTATTCTGTTGATTGTTTGGACTTAAAAAAGTAAAGGAGAAAATGTTTAATATAGATTAACCTGAAAAGTGTGTCTCTGACTGCTTGTTCATTTTTCTGGAGAGTCAGTTGTTAAATATTTGCCAACATAGGGGGATGGTAAAATTCCTGACTATGACACGCATAAACCCTTTTTTGGGATCCTTGATAATTTTTAAGCATGTAGAACTAAACATTTAGGAACTGCTGATCTGAGTTTGAATCCTGACTCTATTACTTACTACCTCTATATCTTTGGGCAAATTATTTTACTTTTCTGGTCTCCTTAGAAGATTGGACTAGATTACCATAATTACAACATTACCATAATTGGACATAGATTACCCTCTCAGTTCAAATGAGATTGTATAACTTCCTAGCATCATAATCTTGTAGCAAAGCCCCCACCAACCCCTTCTACAGTTATTTTCCAGAATCTGGTTAGAAAATACTGACTGATAAGTAAGAACATACAAAGCTAACGGGTGTCTGTCTTAGAATTTGAGCCCAAGTCTTTCCAATTCCAAGTCTAACACGTTATTCAATTCACCACATGGTGTTGCCAGGTTTCACATGCTCCAGAACGTTTCTGTGGCTCTCTGCTGCCATTAGGATAAAATATAAACTTCTCCACTTACCACCTGTATTCCCAAACTAGAATCCTCTTGTTATATACTTTGTCTCTTGGATTAAAAAAAAAAACAACAAAAAACATGTCCCAGAGGACTTCACCCTTCCACCTCTGGAAACTCCTGCTCTGAGCCCTGTTGTTCCAATTGCCAGTTGCCTCAGTTGACAACTACATCTCCACTTGGGCCCTGTCATGTTTTACTTCAGTCCCTAGCCATCTTTTAACCAGCCATTGTTTTTATTTTATTTTATTTTATTTTTAAAATTCATTTTTAAAATTTTTGAGTTCCAAATCCTCTCTCATTTCTCTCCCACTATTGAGAAGACAAGCAATTATCAATTATAAATATGAAGTCACACAAAGCGTATTTTCATATTAGCCACATTGTAAAAAAAAAGAAAAAAGAAACAAGAAAAATAAAGTGAAACTAAATGCTACAATCTGCACTCAGAATCCATCAGCTCTCCCTCTGGAAAAGGATAATATTTTTCATTATGGGTCCTTTGGGATTATCTTTCTCACTAGCAATTCTGAGATGAATGTGTACCTTTCTCTCCAACCTCTATCTCCCTTCAAGTTCTCACACAATGATCAAATCAATGTTTCCATTGCTGCTGGAGAGGGTATAATAATCTATTTCCCTATGGGGAATTCCCCTACTCCCCATCCTACAATTTCCTGTATTAAAACACCCCTCTCCTGGCTACTACTCCCCTACTGGTGTTGTGTCACCCTACCATTTCCTAAGATCAAGGACTGTCTTCACTTTTTTAATTTGCATCCCCAGCACTTGACATAGAGCAAGTACACAATAAATGTGTGTTGACTATCTTACTGACAATATTTGAACTGATACAGAATACTGTAGGAGGAACCATATGAACAATATACAGAATGCCAACAATAATGTAAGTGAAAAGATCGTTTATGAAAGGTGAACTGTGAATTATTAAGGATGATGACAGAGAACAGATAAGGAAGCAATCATCTCTCCTCACAGCAGCAAGTCAAGTGAAGGGAATACTAGAACAAAATATATATACTCTGTCATATGGAGTCACTATATTGCATATTTTAATTTTTTCCCCCTTTCTTGCAAGGGAGGTTTCAGTGGGAGGTGGTATAGGGTCTTCTTCCAGAAATGACAAGGCAATAAAATGTACTTTTAAAAGTGTAATTTCTGTGCTTTGATGGACTTGTGATCTGTGGCTATTTCCTCCATATATATATATATTATATATATATATATATATATATATATATATATATATATATATATATATATATATATATCACAACCTCACCTTCTCATCGGTGTGCCATTTTGTTCATACCTTTCGGTAAATCCTTTATAGATGATCTAACATGTAGAAGGTCTTCCAATGTGCTTTTTTTTTTTTTGAGAAATATAGTATGCTACAAAACATCAATTTGTGTTTATGTAGTATAATAAGATTTTAAAAATGCTTTCTTTCCAGTAACCTTGTGAATTGGCAAGGTCAAAGTTATCCAAAATTTCAATACTTGGGGGATTTTTGAGCAGAGGGTTGGATGATCATTTGATAGAGCATATTCATAGAGTGCATTCTTTTCTAGTCTCCCCTCTGACTGAAAAACTGGATGGTATAATCCCAAAACTCCTTCCAACACCTTTCTTTGTAGAGGGCAGACATTGGACCTCTACCAACTCCACTTTATATTCAGCTCCATAGAATAAGCTGTCCCCATTTCAGGTACCCTCTGGTGTCCCTGTAATAAATGTTTCATAGATTTATTGATCCATTGACTAACTATAAGTCATTGACTACTTATACACACCCTGTTTCTTTTCCTTGTCATACTTACCACCCAATCCCCTCTCTTCTGAGATTGTGATGACCAATTAAATACATACATCAAAAGGAAAACAATTTACTGTCTTAGAATCAGGCAGATGTGAGCAGTATTTCCAACTAAAAGAAAAGTTTGTGGTAAGGGAGTCAAGAGTTCTGAAGCTTCTGGCTTTAGCACATATTAGCTGTATGACTTAGGATGAGTCAATTCAACTCTTGAGGCCTCAGTATACTTCTTTGTGTTTTGTTAATAGTGGTAGTAAACGTGCCAAAAAATTTACAGTTTCATGTAAATATCAGTAATTAAATTATTATTTGAACTGACAGAGAATTTTTCTTTTTTTAAAAATGTAATTTTTTTTTATTTTTTAACATTTTTCTTTTCAAATTTTGAATTCCAAATTCCCTCCAAACAAAGAAATTGAGGCCTCAGGAGGTGAATTGACTTGTTCAAAGTGATATAACTAGTGTGAAGCAAAGGCTGGGCTAGATTTGTCAGAACTCCTGACTCTCTAGAGGCCTGCTGTCCTTCTACTAGACTATATAGATACTCATCTCTTCATGATTTTAAGAAAAGAAACATTTTTCTCTTTTAGTATTGGGAAGTAGTTATACTAATAACTGACATTTACATAGAGTTTTCAAGTTTGCAAAGTACTTTACATACATTAACTCATTTTAACCTCACAATGACTCTATGAGGTAGGTATTTTGGGGGGAAAGGGAGGAAAGTAGACTTATTTCATCCAGGGAAGGAACTCCCCATTAATGTGGTTCATATCTCATATATTATTTTTTCCACTTCTCACAAGTTAGGTCCCTTTTATTGTTTTTTTTTTCTTTTACAGGAAAATGAGACTCAGAGTGGTTTCATGATTTGCCTGTAGTCTCACAGCTAGTGTCAGATCCAAATTCAAATAAATGGACCACAAATGAGTCAAGTTCATCTCAAGCATCTCACTTTCTAAAACTGAGTTCCCAGCTCAAAGAAAAACCATTTCCTAGCCCTCATGTCTTTTATCCCCAACTATGCAGAAGAACTGTAAGCTCAAACCAAACCTGCTTGATGAGTCAATATAAATCACAGTGAGGAATAACAAAGAAAACAGGAGAGAGAAAAAAAGATTTGAATGCAAGGGAAATGGTTGGAGGAGAGAATGAGGAGAGAAACCACAATAACTTGGAATATGTAAAGCACTTTAATGCCAAAGAATGCTTAGGAAAGCGTCTATATGGGGCTTGATTTGCACTTTCCCTCTTTATTTGAGAACCTCTCCACAGAATTTAAACAAGTTAGACTACAATGGAGAAAATGAAGAATAAAAGGGAGAATTTGACATTGTGAGAAATTATGACCAAATTTGTGAAGTGGAATGACTAGTTTGGTAATCTCTGCCTTGTATCTTTCACAGAAACCCATTTTCAGTAGCAGCTATCCAGGAGGTTGGAAATCAGATGAGATTTGAAACTAATTTTATTGAAATTTGAAAGGTAGAGATCCTTCTCCAGAAAGGGGTATGCAGAGGGAACCTAATCTAAAAGCTAACCTCTCCTGGATTCAGATAAAATATGATTAGGGATAATAATACAGTCCAGCTTATTCCATTCATTGGATATGCAGATAAAAGTCTGTCAGAATACAAGGTGCTAGAAAGAGGGTATTACAATATTGCTTTTTGGCTGAAATGTAATATCTAGGTTCTTTTTTATTGTAGTTTTTAGTTATCGCAATAATTTTAAAATTATCCCTCCTCAGTCTATTTTTGAAGTCAGTTGTTTTTCTGATGAAATATTTAACATTTTCTTTTATTTTCACCCATTTTTTTGAGTTTGTTTGTTTTATTGTTTCTTGAAATCTCATGGAGTTATTAGCTTTCATTTGTCCAATTCTAATTTTTACGGAATTATTTTTCCAGGGAACTTTTGCATCTCCTCTTGTATTTGTTCGATTCTGCTTTTTAAGGAGTTATTTTCGTTAGTGAATTTAGTGCCTCTTTTACCATTTAACTCATTTTGTTTCATAAGGTGATGTTTTATTTTGTGCTTTTTCCCTGTTATGAAGGTATTGCTTCTCTTTTTATAATTTTCTCATGTTTTTTTCTTTTCAATTTTTCCTCTACCATTCTTATTTGGTTTTTAAAGTATTTTATTTTCTTTTTTGCTGTTTCTTTAGTTCCTCTAGGAATTGTTTTTGGGCTTGTGTCCAATTTGCATTTCTCTTTGAGGTTTGCATACAGACATTTTGGCATTATTATCTTCTGAATTTAAATCTTGATCTTTCTTGTCACCATAGTAGCCTTTTATTGTCAGGTTTTTGTTTTGTGGTTATTTGCTCATTTTTTCCTAGCATACCTTTTTTTTTTTTAATTTTAACTTTATGTTAGAGTTGAGCTCTGCTTACCTGGAGTTGATGGGTTACTGCTTCAAGCTTCAGACTTTTATATATTTTCATAGCTGCTTCTAGGGATCTGTAAGTTTTTAGTTCTTCCACGGGGTGTGATCCAGAGAGAGGTATGTTAACTACTCTCCAGGTCTACGCTCTGGTTCTTTTACAGGAAGAGTCCCTGCTATCTTACAGCTACAACCACTATCAATTTTTTCTGCATTGGAACTGCTTCCAAGGCCCCTACTTCCTTGAAACACCATGAGTTCTTTTTCCTGGAACTATGACCTGGAATTTCATATGGGAAATGGAGCTGACAAATAGTATCTCATCCTATGCTCAATGCCTGTTGAAGATTCCTTTATATACTCTTCCTGACTAATTGTCCAGTACCCTTATTGTCTCCTGGCCGAGAACTCCCTAAGTTGCTGCTACACACAACTGGTGTTGCCGTCACTTGCACACAGGGCCATCCCCTCCTTCTATATTCTAGACCTCTCATTGCAACCTTCTACGTTGTGTTTGACTGGGAAAACATTTTACCCTCACATTTTGTGGTCTGTGCCACTCCAGAATTTGATCTGGGGCATTATTTTGAAGTTATTTGGAGGGGACTGTTGCAAGAGTTGACCTCTATTGTTTTTCTACTTTACCATCTTGGCTCTGCCTCCCAGGAGCTTACATTCTAATGATGGAGAAAATTTGTACATTACTAGATACAAGGAAGATTTATACAAATAAGATGGGAGGAAATCTCAGAGAGGAATACCTGCTGCAGAAGGTAGAATTTGAGTTGAGATTTAAACTCAGGAAACCTAGGGCTATATCTGGGAAGGGACAGTATTCCAGGTATGGGAAATGACCAGTGAAAAGACACTGAGGGGGAAGATGGAATGTGCTGTGTGAGGAACAATAAGTAAAATATACCTGGATCATAGAATGTGTGATAAAAAGTATAGCAAAAGAAGAATGGAACAGTAGTAAGGAGCTGTTACAATGAACTTTAAGTGCCATGCGTCTTTCTAGTTGACCCCAGAGGTGATAGGGAGCCAGTGCAATTTATTAAGTAGGGGTTGATATGACAACACCTATGCTTTAGCAAAATCACTTCAGCTACTGAGTAAAGGATGGATTAGAGTGAAGAGAAACTTAGGGAGACAAAACAGTAGACTATTGCGATGGTTCAGTAGAGAGGTGATGAGAAACTGATCTAGGGTGTTGTCTGCATGAGTGAAGAGAAAGAGGCATGTATTCCTCTTCTCCTTCCTTACTCAGACAATCACACTTTGTAACAAAGGAGAAAAAGAGACAGAGACAAATAGAGAGAAGCAGTACAACAAAACTGAGTCTCTTTCTCCCTCCCTCCCCCCCATTTCTCTCTCTCTCCCCCTCCCTCCCTCCACCTCCTCCTCCTCTCTCTCTCTCTCTCTCTCTCTCTCTCTCTCTCTCTCCCTCCCTCCACCTCCTCCTCCTCCTCCTCCTCCTCCTCCTCCTCTCTCTCTCTCTCTCTCTCTCTCTGTCTGTCTCTCTCTCTCCCTCTCTCTGTCTGTCTCTCTCTCTCTTCTTCTGACTCTCTCCCTCTCTTTGTCTCTTTCTGTACGTGTCTATGTGTATATATAGTTCTACATGGATTATTCCTCAGCTTGTAAAGAAGAGCGGGAGAGTCATTTTGTCCTCTCTTCTTCAAGGCCAAGCTTAATCATTATATTTATGTAACATTTTACTTTGTTTGCCTTTCCCCCTTCCCCCTATAGAAGTAAAGTTATATATTACCTCTCTGACATTTGGTTTTCTCATTTTTAAAATAGGGGTCGGAATACATATGGTACTTACATGATAGATTTATTGTGAGGTTCCAGTGAGATAAAGTGTGTTTACTGTTCAGTAAAGAGATATATAATATTAGTTATTATTATCATTCTCTCATAAGTGATTTCTTCTTCTACTGAAGTCCCAGATCATTTGTTGTCTATACAAACCATTCAACACTTAGATTGAGACATTGTTCAAGTTGGAATAGACCTTAGAGAATATCTAGTTCTGGCACTAAAGAATCTCACCATTAGAAGGCACCTCAGAGGTCCAACTCACATTTGAACAAAATTTTCTTTCAGAAGATTACTCATAATTGGCCAAATAGCCTTTGCTTGAAGAATTCCATGAAGAAAAATGCACTGCATCATAAAGCAGCTCATTTCACAATATTTGGAAGTTTTCTTTTCTTTCCCAGATCCCTTTCAGTGCCCATTCATTGCTCCTAATGCTTTCTTCTAGGGACAAAAAGAGCAAGTACCTCATCCCCTTTTCATGTGACAGTCCCATAAAAATGTTGCCTTAAGCCTCTTCACTAAGCTAAATATCCAAAATTCTTTAACTGATCCTCATACAAGGTAGTCTCAATCCATGCCCTCTTCTCATGACTCTTCAACTCATCAATGACAAATTATAGGTAATTTAAGACATTCTATAGGGTGCCCCATAAGTTTTAGTGTGGTTTTAAACTATTAAAGCTTAAAAAATACCTAAGACTTGTAACAACTTGCTCTTGATAAGCAAGACTTTTGGGATATCTTGTATTAACTGTAATCATCAACTGTCCTCCTACTTTGGTCCAAGTTCCTTTAGTCTAGGTCTAAAGTTAATGTAAATGTAAATAATCATTTACATATATGTAATGTAAATAATGTAATTTATTTAATGTAATAATTTTTATGTAATGTAATTACATAATTTTTATGTAAATAAATCATTTTAATGTAAATAATGTAAATATTTCATTTAATGTAAATGAATCATTTCATGATTTTTAATGTAATGTAAATAATGTAAATAATCATTTACATATATACTGTAAAATGTCATAAACATCACAATTTTTGCTCCCACTTGGAATTTACTCAAGAAAAAATTCCAAATATAGCTTAGATATAGTTTGTGTTTCATTTTGCATTGATTTTTCTGACCTGACTCTTTGTGACCCAAAAGAAAACAGACTCATATTATGGTCTTAAATACATTTACTACATGCAATAGAAAGATAATAAAACATAGTCCTGAGACTCCCCAAGAGGCTACTCAAGACTCAGTTAGAAGGGTCAGGCATCTCCATGTTCAGCATCACTTATCCTTCCTTAATGACTGCGATCGCACATTTATTCCCCCCAAGGGAACTTCTGAAGCTGTTGGCAGAGGAGAGTTATAATTCATTTCTCTCTAGTCCCATGGAGTAGTGCAAATATATTGTCTTCACATGACATCCCAACTTCCCCTTTGTCTGGCTCTGCAATCTTGCAGGGCCCATTCCAGCATCCTGGGAGGCTGAAGTCTCTCCCAACTGCATGAGAAATAAGGAGCCCTCTCTCAGGCAACATCACCAACATCTGGTGGTCTCTGTCTCCTAGTTGTCTGGACATTTGTGATGATCTAATATGACTCTGGCATATTACCTCCCAATAGTCCAGAATGTCTTTTTAAAGAGCTCTTATTGATCAGCATGGCAATTGTCTGGTATTCCCATTAGTTTCAGTTGTGTACTATTCCTCAAAATGCTCAGTTATGGTCAGAAAACAGAGTCATATGCTGAAAAGATCCATGCTTCTCTTTGTAAAATTATTTTGCTTTCTTTTATTTTTTTTCAGTTAATGAGCATTTATTGTCTTCTGCCATCAACCCTCCCCCAACTGAAGGAAAATCAAAATCCTTGAAACATAAACATATTCAAAGAAAACGAATCCCTAAAGAGATCTATCTTTTTTGCAGGAGCTATACTCACAAGTCATCATTTTAATAATATATTTTATCAGAAACTGTGGATGAGTCAGCGGGCCATTGTTTGCTGATTCATGATTTTTCCCTATATGCCTACAATTCCTTGTGCTTTGAAAACATCCCCTTCAATAGCTACCAGTCTATTTTAACATAAGTGAAACCTTTCTTCCTCCAGGAAAATTTCACAGATTGACTTCTTCAGCAATGACTTTTCCTTCACCCCAACTCATGTACATTACTCCTCAAATCACATAGAGCTTGTACCTTTTTATGGACTCATATGTTAGCTTGCATTATAGTAATTTATGTATATGTCATAAATGGTCAACCCCTAGTAAATCAGGAACTTCCTGAGGCAGAAACTGGTATCTTATCAATAATACCTGTTTCTTCCTCAGTACCTAACACAGTGCTCTGCACACAGTAGATGTTTGAAACTTTTTAGTTTAATTGTTCAAATTCCACCCTTTCCCCCATTTTGAAAACTGAAAAATTGTCCATTTTCCTTTGGTGCATCTTCCCTGAAGTCTTTCAGAGATCACTGAAGGCAGCCTAATAATCACATTCACCTAGTAACTTGGGAAGTACAGCTTGTGTGGGCCTAGTGCCTTGAACTCATTGAGATTAGCTAGTTTCTCTCTCATCCCCCTCCCCCCATTTCTCTTGATGTTAAACCACCCGTTAACCATTTTCATTTTATCCTTTGCATTCTGAAGAGAAAGGCAGAGAAAATAAAAGTGAAATAAAAGATCAACCCTTCTGACTTTTATATTTTTCATCTTGTATCATCTTCTTATTCTTCTATTTCTTCTTTGATTCTCCTCTTGCCCCTAATATGATTAAAAAACAGATCTACCCGTAGTCCAAGCTCTTCACTTTAGAGATAATACAAGTGGGATTCAAAGAGAAGAAGCAGCTAATTAGTAGCAGGGCCAGGCCTTGTATGTGGCCAAGTCCAGTACTCTTTCTATTGTATTTCACTGCTTTTTCTTACTTTTGAGTAATTTTTATATATACCTTTTCTGAGAAGAAAAAGCACTGAAAAGTGCTGTTATAGACTTTTAGTGGAGGAAATGATTTGTTGTACTTCCTTGTGTCACTCAATACATCTAATGTAATCCCTCACACATAATGAGGACTTAGTTATATTAAATACCAAATAGGTCTTTCCACCTCTCCTCTCCCTCTCATCTGCCTCTTACATATCTTGAAGACTAATCTTCTTTGTTCACACACCTGGTAATGTGCACCTGGTCAAAAATATTCAATGACTTCTTCTTGTATACCATGTGAAGTTCAAATTATTTGCCAGGCATTTGAGCTCCTCCACAATCCAATGCCAACCCACTTTTCAGTCTTATATCATATTACTTCAGTCTCCATTCTGTATTACATATTTTGTATTACAGCCAAATCATGCCAACCTTTGTTTCCTGATGAGAGTGTTTTCCTGCCTTGGAACCATTGTTCTTGATATTTTTTAAGGCTATAATGTTTTCTCTCTCCTTTTTCAACTTAA
The DNA here is from genome assembly GCA_023548195.1 of Bettongia penicillata ogilbyi. NCBI lineage: Eukaryota > Metazoa > Chordata > Mammalia > Diprotodontia > Potoroidae > Bettongia > Bettongia penicillata. Next base: position 5,378,257 of record JAJHZJ010000107.1, on the reverse strand, counting down.
TAGGCAGTTGCTATATGAAACTTTCCCTTATCCTCCTAGTTGACAATAATATTTGGTTCTTCCATTTCACCTTGCTAAACATAGCTCTGCTTCTATCTTTTCAGTTTGCTTTTTGTTCATTTTATCACCTAGGAGCACATTCCTTTTCCCTATTTGTAGAGAAGACTTCTAAGTTTAAGCCACCATAGATTCAATGAAGTCTACAGGTCTATACCTACTCAAAAATATAGCTCTTGAGCCCACAACACCATGTTTACTTTAATACGTTCAGTTGTTTTTCAGTCGTGTCTGACTCTTCTTGACCCCATTTAAGGTTTTCTTAGCAGATATTGGAGTAATTTGTCATTTATTTCTCTAGCTCATTTTACAGAGGAAATTGAGGCAAACAGATTTAAATGAGTTACCCAGGGTTACACAGCTGGTAAGTGTCTGAGGGCAGATTTGAATTCAGGAAGAGGAGTCTTCCTGACTTCAGGATCAGCACTCTATCAACTGTGCCACCTAGTTGCCCTTTTACCTTTAATGGTCAGATATAAAGACAATTACTTTAAAGCAAAGGCATTACTGAAATAATATAGAAAGAAAATTAAACATTTTTCACATAAGCCTGGAGAACACTCTTACAAGTATGCCTATTAATAGTAGAAAAAATGATCACACATAGGACACAAGTGTAGAGCCACAAAGGAGAGGAGCATAGCTAGCTCAGCTATATGAGCTAGGTATATATGGAGGGACACATACAGATGGATGGGCAAATTCATCTCTCTACTGCATCAGTGAGACTAAGGTCTTCTGGGAAAGTCATCAGGCTGCTCCTGCCAGGCTTTTTCTCCTTTTATCTTCATCAGGATGTATAAGCTATTGAGATGTGTAGTCTCCACCAAACCCATCTCTGACAGTAATATTTCCAACAGCCCTATAATCATTGGTGGTTGTCATTGGACATAGAGTTGCAGATATTTTTTTTCCTTCTTCTAACTTTTGGTTTCTACTGGAGTTCTTAAGTAGAGTGCTCTCTTCTCAGTGTCCTAAGGATTCCACTTGTAACTTGCTTTATCCTACTTCTCTATCAAATCATTTCACTGGGGTGAGGAAGGTACTTGTAGGGATACTTTCTAGCTTTTTATGCTTCAAGGAGAAGCCAGAACCTTTCTTTCAAAGTCTTGGCTAAAACATATTTTTCACATCCTATAGGAGATGGTTTGTTCTGGGCACCAGGCTCTCTAGAAGATAGAAAAAGATTGTGCCTAACTAAATAATGCTCTCAGACTCAAGTCCTCTGTACCTTCTTATTATAGTCTGATGGTTAGACTATACCAAATCAGACTCTGTTAGACCTTGCTTGTGACTGCTCTCTTAACTGCCAAGGTTCTGGGAGTTGGTACCCTATTCTCCCAATTCTCAAATTCCTTCTGCTTTTCCATTGAGAGCAAGAGAGCAATAACTCTGATGGTTTGAGAGTGGAGAGGCATAGAAATGAAGCCAAGCTCCAGGATGATAGTAATTATGTGTCTCTCAGTCCCTCCCCCCGATCACATTCCTTCCTTTGTTTGCATATATGACCAGCATAACATAAAGGCTTTTCAAGTGTTCAGCTTTTTAAATAGGATGTTATTTTGTACTCTATTCATCGGCATCTGTGCCTTAGTAGAAACAAACAAAACAAAAGAAACCTGTTGGATTTGGACCCAGATGACCTAAAATGTGTACTGAATAAAGCATGATACTCTAAGATTTAAATTGAGTCAAACATTCCTATATTAAGCACCTGCTGTGTACAGTACAATATTCTAGACACTGGTAGAGATAGAAAGTTTAAAGATGACACAACATCTGCTTTTATGGAGTTTACAATCTGAGATGAGGATCATGGATTTAGAATCAAGTTTCATTGTGTCCAACTGTGGCTGATCAGAACAATATGAGCTTAGAATGCTCTACTACAGGTCGGGCACAAATAGTCCGTGTGAACATTTGCACATTCTGTGTTTCCTTTGAGCTGTTTCAATTCTGCTTTGCTCATAGAACACAGCACCTTCTCTGATGTGGACACACCATGCTGAGCAGTCCTGTGCCAGTGTCTCCCATATCACACAATTAATTCCAAAGTTCTTAAGACAACCTTGAGAATGTCCTTGTATCAGTTGTTCTGACTGCTATGTGAACACTTGCCCTGTGTGAGTTCTCTATAAAACAGTCTTTTAGCAAGCTTACATTTTGCATTCGAGCAATGTGGTCAGCCCATCGGAGTTGCACTCTCTAATGTAGAGTTTGAATGCTTGACAGTTTAGTTCAAGCAAGGACCTCATTGTCTGGTACCTTATCCTGCCAGTTGATCTTCAGAATCTTCCTAAGTCAATTGAAATGGAAGCCATTCAGTTTCCTGGCATGGCGCTGGTATATTGTCCAGGTTTCGCAGGCATACAACAATGATGTCAGCACAATGTCAGGGAACATGTCATTCTCTGTAACCATCCCCTCTCCCAATAACTTGTGTGTGTGTGTGTGTGTGTGTGTGTGTGTGTGTATACCCTCTAGGAAATACCCTCTTTTCAGCCCCAACAAACCACAAAATCCACAAGGATTTTGCTTTCCAGAATATATATTGAAATATGAAATTAGAGAACAACAACATGGATTCTATTTTAGACTGATTATTTTTAAGCTCTGGTGGTTTTCATGAAATTACCTGGAAACTTTTTGTAGCAACTCCTGTTAATACCTCCTCAGTAACCTCCTATGCTTATTAACATCGATGACGACTACAAGGAGTGTATCCAACATTCGTTCTCAGACAATGCTGACTTTTTAGATCTTACTTAGTCTAACTTCTTACCCTTAAAAGGTTTAGACAGAAGTTTCAATATCTACATGAAAAGACCTCTATATTGTTTGCCTAAATACATTACTTTCTATTGCTTGGTTCTAGTATTGAGGGAACTGAGAGGATTAGAACTGCAAGTGACAGTGGGAATTGGGCGAACCACACTGATTGTATCTTGTGACTCAATTCTGGAGCTAGCTCAGTTCCCTTTCTATTCAATTATGGGTCTAGTTCAATTTCTATCTTGTGAAGAAACTTTATCCAATTGTAGGAATCTTGAGAAAACTTTGTTTCATTGTTTGAACCTAGCCCTGTGTGGTGGAGAACAGAACCACCTCCACTTGCTGCTTAGGGACCCTTAATTAAGGACTGAGGTTATGTTGCCCAGACACCCAGCCATATGCAAGGATTGATGGAAGGAGTTTTCTCACAGTTTACATCTCAAGAAACCCCCATGTCTTATCTGACAACTGGCCCTGTACTGATTAATCAGTTATTGTTTCCATGTTCCTTTGATTGAGTACATTCACCTGGGGGGAGTGGGACACCTCTTTTTCTGATTTCATGGAATTATAACCTGTTTGCTCTCCCCCTCCTAACTTAGACAGTCCCTAATCTTTCCTCTAGTTAGAAATCATGTTGCCTATTTTTGTATCCTGGTTAATTTTTTCTTTTAATTGGTCTTATTTAATTAATTGATTTCAGTACATAAAAATCTGTCTCCCACTGTATTCAGGGTCCAGCCCTAAGATAAGGAGGTCTGGTCCCAATCTGTTAGGCAATTGACATGCATTGCTTGATAACTTGATAGGCTTGGAAGCTTGAACCTTTGTTTCTTCAATCATTTTATTTGTCATCTGCCACACCACCAAGGAAATAAAAATTATGTATTTGATATCTGCGAGGGTCACTTAGTTCTCATGTTCACTGTAAATCTCTGACAAAACTCTCACATGTATGCCCTTGGTCATAAATGGGATCGGCTAAGATAATGGGGGATGTTTTGCGTAAAATCTCATCTATAGGATGAAAAACCCCAAAGATATGCCTTACTAATTATGAGTGGGGGAAAAACATAACAGTGGATAGAATATTGTACTTGGAATCATGAAGAGACCTGAGTTCAAGTGTCACCGCTGACATCTACTATATGTGTGACCATCAGCAAGTCACTTTACTTCGATAAGCCTTGATTTTCTTACTTATAAGTGCTAGTAAGACTCTAGATGACCTTCAAGGTCCCTTTCAGCTCAAGAAGTCTATGAATTGTTGATTCTAACTGTGGATTCAATGTCTCGCCATTATAATTTCAACTCTCCTTAGTTAAATTGACTTTAATATTCAATTCAGTGAACATGTATCATATGTGAACTCTGTAGAGTTAACATAGCATGTAGAGAGTGCTATACTAGGTAGTGGGAGAGATCAATTTTAGATAAGGCAGAGTCTCTGCTCTCATAGAAATAATAGCTGACCAGGGAGAGTAGGTATATACATAGATAATGGTAATACCCAAGGATGTTGAAGATGTGAACCAGAGAGAAGAACACTGGGTTTTTGGACTTGGTACTGGGAAAATTCAGATAGTTTGAATCACAGATTGGGGGAGGAAGTCTGTGTGCCAGAGTAGAGGCAACATTTAGGCATTGATACCTACATTCAAACTGGGTTAGGTTCAGATTGGTGGGTAACAGCCAACAGAACAATATGGAAGAAGCTAGACAGAAACTAACATTCTGTTGATAAAGAATCAGTGAGGAAGAGTATCAGGAAGGAGACAGGTTGTTGTCCATAGCTCTGATGTCTCTGAGATCTACAGCCACAAGAAACTTCAAAAGTCATCTAGGAAAACTTCTCTCATTTCACTTATGAGGATACTGAGGCCCAGGGAGGTTGTGACTTGACCAAGGTCACAGTGATGCTAAGTGGCAATGTAAAATTGAAACTCAGGTCATATTCATGTTGGTGCAAATATTCACTCACCCATGCAAAGACACACACCAAACCCTTCTTTGAAGAAAAAAATGGTGAATCAAAAACAATCAGCAGTGGACATCATTTGTTAGTGTATATGATCTCTCCATATTCATTGTCTGCCACATCTCTATCCAAGGAGGGAAGTATGTTTCATCAACTTTTCTCCAGTACGTTCTATTGTGGGGTCTACATGTCACAAAACATTTTGATGGAAGATTAACAAATTTAATCAAGTTTGTTAATCAAGAAGAAGCTTGTGTTGTGACATGGTGGATGGACCAAGAGCTACATTTGCAGTCCTACAACTTGGATCAAATCTTGCTTCAATTTCTCGCCAGCTGTGTGACAAATCACATAACCCTTCTAGGCCTCAGTTTCTTCATCTGCCAAGAGAGGAGCTTGGACCAGATAATTTCTAGAGACATTTTCAGCTCTAAATCTATGATATTATGATCATACAGGCTTTTCCCACACGAGCAAACATGCACAGAATTACAGAATCAGAGTTAAGATTAGGAAAGGACTTAAATATCACCCAATCAAATGTTACTAAACATAGAAACATACTGTTTAATATCCCTATAGTGTGTACTCTCACCTCTTCTCAAATACTTCTGGTAACTGGGAACTCATTATTCCACATAGAAGATCATTTTGTTACTTATTGTTTAAAATGAAGATGTGTGTATACAGATGCGTTATATATGTGTATGTATATATATATATATATATATATATACATATATATAATACAGAGATAGCAATATTATAAAGAAAAACTACTTTTAATGACTTGAGAATTCTGATCATTGAAATGACACACCATGACCCCAGAGTACCAGTGGTGAAGCACACTAACCCCCTCCTGTCAGAGATGTGATGGACTCAAAATACAGAGTGAAACAGACATTTTTCAATATGGCCAGTGAGTAAATTTGATTAACTTGATCATAAATATTTGTTGTGAGTTTTTTTTTTCTTTCTTTATCTTAGTGTCTCTTAAGTAGAAAAGTTTTTAAAGAATGGGGACAAAGTCTCTGACATGAAATATTAGAATGAATAAGAAAGGCAATGTAGAAGAACCGAATGACGGCAGAGGGGTAGCCAATCATGTGAGCCGTATGAAGGTATTGGATGGCAATTTGGTGAAAAGGAGGAGAATGATGATTTCAGAAATAGCAGATGTTGAAAAATGAAAGAAACATTTTGATGTAACAGAAGAGTACTGGTCAAGTCAAGAGAAGCCTGGCTCCTATGTTACCTGAGAGATTTATTGGTTGGATGGCCATGGGTAGATCATTTAACATCTATGAGCATCAGGTTCCTCATCAGGTAAATGGAGATCATAAATAATCCATGTATGATAGACCTTGAATCAACAAACTTGTATTAAAGGTCTACAATTTGTTAGGTACTGGGCTAGGAAATTTTACCTTCATATATCTTATAGATTTAGAAGGAACACATCTTCTCTTAGTGTTTGAAAGAAGTCAATTTAACAGACACTGAGCATTTACTGTCTTCAAGGCTCTGTGTTTCTATGTGTGGGAGGATATAATTATGAACAAGACAAAAGCCTTGCCTTGAAGAAGCTAACACTCTAGCACATAAAGTAAAATAAATAGGCAAATAACATTGGTAAAAGTCAGACTATGATTTCTACTATGGGATTTCAATGAATACATAAAGGTTTAGAGGAAAAGTGGCATTTGAGGTAGATCATGAAAATTCCTTAAGAATTTTAAAAGGCACACATTGGAGAAAGTCTCAGTGGAAGGAGAATCACAAGGGAACTCCATAATAATGTCAAAGTGTTGTAGGCCAGCATTATCTTTAGGATTTCTGTGTTTGGATGAAAGAGAGGTCCCACATGAGCCAGTCACAGTGCACAGAAGAGACAGAAGTGACTAGAAATACATTTTATATTGGGCCTTCACCAAGGTCTAGAATAAAGGAAGACAGAAAGAAAACAAATCAAAAGATATACCTATCTTCAGAATGGGTAATAGAAAAAAAAGACAATTAAATTAACTTTTACCAAGTCCCTTTTCAATTGTTACCCTGGTAATTGAATATATATATATTTTAATATAATTTAATTTTTTTGAATGTTCTACAATCACTACCATAAAATTTAGATTTTAACTCCCCCACACCTACCCCCCACCACCCTCCTCCCTCCCCAAGATGGCATACAATTCTATACAGGCTCTACATATACTTTTCTATTGAATACATTTTCACTATAATCATGCTATGTAGACAGGCTAAAATAAATGGAAGAAATCATATAACAAATCAAAACATAATACACAAACACACACACACACAAACATGATCTGCTGCATTCTGCGGATGACTTCCATATTTCTTTCTCCGAGTGTGGAAGGCATTTTGCCTTAGAAAACCATTGGGATTTTTTTTTTAAGTTCCTGCATTATTACGAAGTTCCAAGTCTACCAGAAAAAACTCTCACACACTGTGGTCATTGCTGTGCACAAAGTTCTCCTGGTTCTGCTCCTTTCACTCACCATCAGATCATATAAGTCCTTCCAGGCCTCTCTGAAGTCCTCCTGTTCATCATTTCTTATGGCACAATAGTACTCCATTACATTCATATACCATAATTTATTCAGCCATTCCCCAGTTGATGGGCATCCCCTTGACTTCCAGTTTTCGGCAACCAAAAAGAGTATAGCTTATAAATATTTTTGTACATGTGGGATCCTTTCCCATTTTTATGATCTCTTGGGGATACAGTCCTAGTAGCAATATTGCTGGGTCAAAGGGTGTGCACATTTTTGTAGCCCTTTGGGCATAGTTCCAAACCGCTCTCCAGAATGGTTGGATGAGTTCACAGCTCCACCAACAATGAATTGGTGTTCAGCTCTCCCACATCCTCTCCAACATTTATCATTTCTTGTTCTGTCATTACCAATTGTAATTCTGTCTTCTGTCTTACCAATCTTATAGGTGTGATGTGGTACCTCAGAGCTGTTTTGATTTGCATCTCTCTAATCAGAAGTGATTTAGAGCATTTTTTCATATGATTATAGATATCTTTAATTTCTTCCTCTGAAAATTGTCTATTCATATCCTTTGACCATTTATCAATTGGGGAAATTGAATAAATATTAAAAGAAGTCATCTAGAGGATAATGGGGTAATTAGGAATGGATGTTCTGGGACAAAGAATAGAAAATTGTGCCAGGTGAGTCTGATCACTGTCATAAAGACTCACTAAGTTAGTTTATGTATAGGACCCATAAAGGCAGAATAGATGGTCTTATGGAATTTTCTTTGGAAAAATGTATTTTTTTCCCTCCTTAGGCCTCAAGCAATGTCAGAGGCAATGGTAAAAGACTTGACTCTGGAATAAGAAATCCTTCAAATTCTTCTTCGGATATTTCCTACCTTTATGACCTTAGAAGATACACTTAATCACCTTGAGCATCAATTTTCATCATATGAAATAATGAGTGATGACTTTGATGGCCTTTGAGATACCTTCCAGTTCTATATTTATGACTTCATGTATCAATGGGTGAACACCACAGGGCTCTAACCTAGAAGTAGTTGGGTGTACATTACCTCTGGCATCAGGACATTAAGTTCCTGCCTCCGTCAATTCACTTGACTAATATTTTTGAAGTTCATATTTTGCACCAAGCACCATATTGTGTATAACAATAAAAAATATGTATATATACATACATGTACATATATGTACCTTTATATTCCATAGTCCCTGATCTCCACAATAGCACTCAAAGACATTAATAAGTGTCTCACATTTAAATAACAGAACAAATACTTCATCTCAATTCATCTTATTAAACCTATGAGGTAAATACTCTTCTTAACACCACTTCAAAAATGAGGCAATTGGGAATGCATACAGTTAAGTGACTTGGCCAGGGTGATGCTGGTACTATGTCAAAGAGGCTGTGTTTGAAATCAGATCAGTTTTGACTCATAATCCATCACCTCTACATTACAGTTAAATTGAGAAGCTTAACCGTTAGGCAGACAGTAATGTGGAAAATCTTTAGATGTGGAGTTAGAAGATCTGGTTTGAAATTCCAAGAATAAAAGACATCAACTAGGATGTACATGGCAGAAATATAGTCAGGCCAATCACATAAAGAGAGACAACAGATGGACAACTCCAGCAATATGTTGATATCCTTGAGAGGAGGGTTTCTAGATGGTAAAGAATAAACAAGATTCCTACTGAATGAGATATTGTGTTACCTATATCAGTGGAGAAAATACTCACACAGATGAAACCATAAACTCCTCACTATAATATATACCATGGAGAATTCAGTAATTGAAATTGCCATAGAACTGAGTCTTGACCCTTAGGCCATACCTGTTTCTTTCAAAATCTGAAAGAAAGGTTTGACCTCTCAAAGGTCTGCTACTCTTTGCCTAAGTGCTTAAATTGCATTTAATGAAATCAATCACTAGATATTTCTGATAGCTATTTATATTCCACTGATAATTAAACCCAGAAATTAAATTTGGGTGAGGTTGGAGAATCTCTACGTCTATAAAGTAGACATCCATGCTCTATATATTTTATAATAGCACCATCTCTCTTTCACAAAAGAAACTGCTTTTTAAAGGAGCCATATTTGGCTACCACCTACATTCTCAGTGCAAACTTTTTTCTATTTTGAACGATCCCATTTCTTTAGGTATTTTCTACAGGTGATTGATGTGCCCATCTGTAACTTGGCTGCAGTGGAGTCTACAGCATTTTTCTATCATTTTTATTTTTTTCATGATTTTGTACATGCGATTGTGTACTCATAAATATAGCACTATCAATAGTTCTAGGTACAGTGAAATTCCATTTATTCAGGGTGAGCTGATCATTGATCTAAGGTGAAAAGGGACCTCATAGACCATCATGTTCAAGGCCCTCATTTTACAGTTGAGTAAACTGAGACCTAGGAAAAGCTAAATCACTTGCCCAGTCACAAAGCTAATAACGAACAGGGGCAAGATTTAAACCTGGGTCCTTCGACCCCAGAGCAGGTGCCCTGATTATTGTTCATCATGTTGATTCCCCTTTATTTTACAAATGATTGAACTGAAGTTGAAGGAAGCAAAATGTTTACCTAAATATTCTGAGAGACAAATATTCACATCTCTCTCTCTCTCTCTCTCTCTCTCTCTCTCTCTCTCTCTCTCTCTCCCTCTCTCTCTCTCTCTCTCTCTGTCTCTCTATCTCTCTGTCTGTCTGTCTCTCTCTCTCTCTCTCTCTCTCTCTCACACACACACACACACACACACATACATACACATAAGTATATGCATGTATGGGTCAACAGCTTGCAACACTTTCATAAGGAAACACTAAATGTGCTATTGCATGTTAAAGTTGGGCTTTAGAATGTATATGATTTAATCCATACCCAGTTTTTAAGCCTGTCAATTGCATCCCCAAAAGTAATAACCCATACTTTACTTATATGCCTCTAGTGATGAGAAATTCATCAATCAGTGAAAGCCTAGTTTATTGTTGAAGAGTTCCAATTATTCTGAAATTTTGCCTTATATTGGTCAAAAATCTGTCTCCCTATAACTTCTACCCAATGGACCAAGCTATCCTTTACAGAAATATATTTAAAAAGATAAAGTATTATACATTAAATTTGCTATCAGTCAGTAAATCAGAAAGCATTTATTATACATGTACTATTCGCTGGGCACTCTGATAGGCCCTCAGACCATAATGACAAAAATGAAATGGTTCTTCCCTTCAAGGAGTATACATCATATTGCACAAGTCTAATGTTAGTATTGAGGGTATTTCATACTATTCTGATTACATACAGATTGTTAAGTATTATTTGACAGTGACACAAATGGTGATCACTTAAAGGTTCGAAAAGACCCAAGGGAAAAGATGTTTTTGGAGGCCATGGCTGTGTGCAGATTTATTCCATCAACATTTCTGGCATTTTCTTGAAGAAATGATGGAAAGGACCCAATGTTTAGGAATAGGAATGTCAGTTTAAAGCCAAAATTATAAGGAAGGGGTTGTGAGGAATGGAAAGAAATACTTTTTTTTTTCCATCTCCTTTTTATTGTGCGTGTGTCTGGTTTTTAAAATGTGTTTCTTGTGAGCAACAGATTACAGGCTCTTGTTTTCTTATCCAATCTATCATTTTTATTTTTCATTTTATTAATCCATTTACATTTAAAGTTATAAGACTTAGATTTATATTTTCCTCCATCTGTCTCTAATTGTTTAATGGGGTTTTTTTTAAGTTGAGATTTTCTCCCCTCTTCTACTGTATACACAGTATTACTTAGGTTCTGTTACTTTATTTCACCAGCTCTCTTCCCCTCAACCCTGATTCCTTCTTCTTGTTTGTTACTCTTTCTCTTCAGGGTTTTGTTTTTTAGTTTCACCTTCTCTCTTGTTTTTATCTCATTATATATTTTTCCTCCTCTTTTTCCTTCTCCATTAGTCAAGTAATTTTAAATTACCTTCCCCTTTCCCTTTCCTTTAACTAGTCCTATTCATTGGAATTTTAAAAAAAATTTATTTTTTGTGCCCCTCTCTAAAAGAGAATTCTCTTTATTATTTATCTTCTCTTTCCCTTTACTCTAGACCCTCATTCTCTGATTCATGACACCTCTAATCATCTTCTCTCTCTCTTTTCTCTTATTCTTCATGCAATCAAAGATTTCAAGGCCTCCATTCTAGGCTCTTCTCTCTAGGTGCTTTCTGCTGCTCCCCTGTAAGGCTTACCCTATAGATTCCTCTTTTCCATTGTGTCTCATTCACAGAACAATGCCAATTATTGCAATATCAGAGAGAACAGTACCCCATGGTAGGACTCAAGAAGGGCTAGCACCTCTGGTATGAGGGCTTGCTGAGACCTTTTCAGGCTTGTTCATCTACCTTTGGTGTCCACTTGGCACTCAGCTGTCATCTGGCTCCAAGAAACTGCAGCATGTGCAATGACACTGGTAAAACCATCTCAGCAGAAGGGCCGAACCAGATTGCAGGTTATTGACAGGCCTCAAACCCATTGCTGAGTTAGGAGGATGTCTACTTCAAGCATGTGAATACTTCTCACAGCAGAATGGGCATTTCAATAGACATGAAAATAGCTTCTATGGAGTGCTTAAGGGTTGGTCAAACACTGAAGACTCCAAGATCCTCCATTGTATGTCTTGACTTTTGTAATGCCTCTGGACTTCTGATGACTCTGGAAAAGAGAAGGAGGCTAATGACTTTGTACAACTCTACCTTACTTCAATCCAGTTCATACAAGTTAAAACATCACCCCATGATGTCACTGGTCCTCTCCAGGGTCACGTAAGTAGTAAGTATCTGAGTCTGGATTTGAACTCAGATCTCCTTGACTCCAGGCCTTACACTTAACTATTGAACCACCTAGCTGTACTTAGCTCTTACAAGAGACCCTGGAGGTTATTTAATCTAACCATCTCATTTTACAGAACAATGAATTGAATCCTATCAAGGTTGAGTACAAAGATTAAGTAAATCATAAATGCAAAATTTGACTCTAGTTTCTTTGGCTCTGAATCTTCATGTTAAGCAAGAAATACTTCTAAGGGAGTATTTGAAAACCAAGAAATGATAGAAGTCTTAAAAATAATCTTAAAAATAATAAAAAAGATCTTTGTTCACTTTGGTATCTATCAGTCTCCTCCCCTACTCTTTGCTGAACTCATGTGGGCAATTAAATTTCTTGAGATAAATAATAGAAGTTCAAATTTCTGCATTACCCTTCATCCTCAACCTACTATGAGAATAGTTAGAGAAAGCCCATGGTAGGAATATGGGCTATAGAGTTAAAACCAAGTACCATTTTGCCACTTGTAAATAGTATTCCTGTGAGCAAATATCTACTACATTTAATTGAATTTAGAATACTGAAATAGAGGAGTGAGAAGCCTTGAGTAAATTGTGTTGTCAACCTAAAAGCTCAGATCTTTCTGACTCCAGGCCTAAGACCCCAACCATTGTTCTACCTTACTGCCTCACTTATAGGCTGTACTATCCTTTGTGCTATCCATGTTTTCCACTCTCAATCCTACAGGACTATAAGGCCATTCTCTACATTACCTTTCACCTAGTGAAACCACCAATCATATCTATCCCCAGTGAAAAAATTTCTATTTATGATGCTAATTAGATGACAAAACTTACACAGTCTTGCTATATGATTCCTTCAGGATCTTGCCAACTCATCTGTTCACTATTATCAATATCAATTATTACTACACTGCACTAGGTTGAATTTTGGGTAAATGAATAATGACTGAGTTTGTTTCTAAGTGCTGGTAACCTGTTCCTATATATTTCATGTTACAAAACCAGAATCAGTAGGTAATTACCCCATTGTCTCCACACATGCCCCCTTCCCAGGGCTTAGAATTTAAGAGCAATGACAGAATTTCCTTTCCCACTCCCACCCCCTTCAGTCAGTGCTGAAGACATTCCCAGCCCAGCAGCTTTTCAAGGAGAAAGAGATCAATACCTCCAAAGTAATAAGCAGATGCTTCTGAAATTCTGAACCATCCTGCCCCAAAAGACCAAACACTGACACAAATAACGATTACAAATGCTCTAAAGAGAAAGGGAACTGAGAGAATCTTAGTCACAGTGCTTTCCCTGTCCAAGGGGCTAGATTTGTGACTTTCTATACCTTTTGGTATATGAACATTGCCTGGAACTTTCTTATAGACCTACAGAGAGCTGTAGGGACAGACTGAACTGAATGTGAGGAGGGGAAAGAAGGAAGGAAGGAAGGAGGCACATGTGTGCCAAGTACCTACTATGTGCCAGACAGTATTCTAAGAATTTTCAAATATTTTTTCACTTAATCCCTACAATAACCCTGAAATGTAAATTCTATTATTATCTCCACTTGGCAGTTGAGAAAATGGAGGCAAAGAGAGGTTAATGACTTGTCTGGAGTCACATAGCTAGTAAGTATCTCAGGCAAGATTTGAACTCAGGACTTGCTTACTCCACTTCCAATGCTTAGCTATTTCTCCAACTGTGGGAGGAAATAGTGCACTACTACAGGAGGCTGGCATCTACTAGGGCAAAACAATGAGAACACAAGTAAAGGACAATTAGACAACCTCTTCTCTGGAAAAAAATCAGAGTTTTTGGTGTATTCCATGCTCATTATAATTCAGTATTATAATAAATCTATCAATCAATAAGCATTTATTAATTGCCTATTAATGTCAGGAATGTTAAGTGTCAGGGATACAAATACAAACAATGAAACAGTCCCCATTCTCAGAGTCTATATTTTAACAAGAGAGAAGTGCATAAATAAGTATATGGAGAATAAATACACAGTAAATAACAAGTTATTATAGACAAGAGAAATAAGGGAAAGGCATGAGCAACTGAGGCTCTCAACTATGGCTTCATTTAAGTAGATGATGCATGAGCTATCTTGAAGGAAGACAGAGATCTTATGTGGTAGAAGTAAGGAGACAATGCTTTCCAGGCAGGGGATGACAGCCTGTGCTAAGGCATGGGGAAGGGAAATGGCAAGCTTTATGAGGAACAAAGAAGAGGCAAGTTTTACAGGATTGTTGGATTTAGTAAGGAATAATTTTCAGTTAGCCTAGAAAGCTAGATTGGAACCAAGCTGGTTAGAGCTTCAAGAGCTCAACAGAGGTGTTTATATTTGATCATAGAAACAATAGGAAGTCACTGGAATTTATTGAGTAAGGAAGTAACATAGTCAAACCAACATTTCAGAGAAATAATATTGACAGTTATGTGAAAAATTCATTGGATCAGGGACAGACTTGATTCAAGGAAACCAATTAAGGGACTATTATAATAACCTAGAAAAGAACTGATGAGGGATTGAATTGTATGAGTAGAGAGAAGGAATCAAATGAAAAATGTGGGAGGGAGAAGCAAAATTTGCCATCTGATTTAGTTTTGAGGGTACAGAAAGTTAGGAGTCAAGAATAATGCCAAAATCTGTGATTAAATCTTTCAGTTAATGATATATAAAAGGAAGAAGCATAATCAGGTTGGGGGCTGAGCCATCATTTAGTTGGATAATCCCCATTAATATAGAACACATATGTAAACTCTATACTGGTCAATGCCTATGTTATATTGAGTCAAAGTAGAAAAATGGTTATTCATCTTATCTGAAAAAGGCCCCCAAATTATGTTTGATGCCCCCAATTACATGTTAGTATTGAATTTTGCACATGGCAACTGGCAATTTAGCACATGTATCACTGTCAAAGTGATGGAGTCCTAATAGAGCTGCCCCCAGGCCCAATATTACTTATATAGTCTCATTTCAATGTCCTAACTTCATATATGCCTCACTGCTCACTAGAATAAGAGGTGTGTCCCTGAACTCTTAGTTCTCACAGAGACAGCAGGCATAGGATCCCAGCCATTGCCCCCAGACCCATTTCCTCAGAAACAAGTGTGTTCTTGGACTCAGCCATAGTCACATCATCAATTTAACACAAGACAGGACCATAATACCTAATTATCCATCTTGACCAGACAGTACCACAGTAACTAGTCAATCAGAAGACACCAGGATGTAAAGCAGGATGCTTGACCACCAAATTATAGAAGGGACCCACCTTTTGATAGCTCCTGCCAAAGTAATAGTAAAGAAATGACCTAGAGTGAACTTATGATGTAGAGAGGTTTATTATAATATCATTATGTATGCATTATGGGTAACCACATGTGCAGTTCCACTGAAGCTAGAACCTGTCCTCCATTACCTAATCCCTTAACAAACTTCCTGCCCTTTTAATATTAACATCTTCCTGTATTCCATGTAAATTTTGATAATGTAATCAGCATCATATTCTCTATAAAACTACATGTCTTGCCTTACTGTAGTTGGTAAATTCCTCTAAGGGACTTAGCCATTTACCTGAACATGAAACCTTAAAACTATAATAAATCCAGGTGGCTTGGAGTTGACCTAAGTCTTTGAAATTCTTTAGCGATATCATGCTGCAACTATACCCAAACCTCATCAAAAGGATCTCAGATATACCACTAGATAGGACCTCATAGGCCAATTA
The DNA here is from genome assembly GCA_023548195.1 of Bettongia penicillata ogilbyi. Taxonomy (NCBI): domain Eukaryota; kingdom Metazoa; phylum Chordata; class Mammalia; order Diprotodontia; family Potoroidae; genus Bettongia; species Bettongia penicillata. Next base: position 5,362,353 of record JAJHZJ010000107.1, on the reverse strand, counting down.
GTACAAACTCCCCCTTTTTTTTAATTGAGGAAACTGAGCCCTGTGGAGCAAAACTGACTTGCCCAAGTTCAGGTAAGTAGATTACACATTGGAAACAGTATTTGATTCCAGACGCAGTGCTCTTTCTACTCTATCATATTACCTCCTTACTAACTAAGAAGATCTAGCACTGCTCATCCCCATTATATAAGAATCACTTATGAAGCAGCTTTTGTCTGTTGAGCCCTTGGTCAAGTGTGAAGATTGATTTAAAAGTTAGATAAAATGTTCCCCTTACCCTTAAAATACTTTTTTCTGGATCATCACCCATTTTATGCCTCTTCAGTATAAGTGTGTCTAGGGTGTGTTGGTAAATGATTAATTACCAGCTCTCTTAAAATGTATGCAAAACATACTTTAAATTTAATCCACACTATTAACATTGTCTCAATCACTTTCTTAAGTCTAGACAATTGACGACACAATAAATTAAACCCTGATTTGTAGCCTTTGAAGATTTCCAAGTCATAAATACTCGTACTGACATTATAACAACTGATTCTTTTCAACTGGAACAAGCTGACTCTCACACACCCCTGGATGTTTCCCAGGGCTCTCTTCTCTTCTCTCTTTGTACGTCATTCACTACATATACACCTTGAACTTTTCTGGGTTAGATGAGCCACAGACATCTCAAAGTCAAGTTTTCTAAAACAAAATTATCTTTTCCTCCAAACTCATCCTTCATCTAAACTTCCTCATTCTTTTTCAAAGACCCTAATATTCTTTCAGTCACTCAAATAGATATGTCAGCTGGAATGACTAATGAATTCAGATAAAATCATTGGGCTAAGTAGCCTAGTGGTAGCTCAAGTACTAGTGCTGAAGTGAGGAGGACAAGGTATTAAATCCAGCCTCACACATTTTCTAGCTGTGTGACCTTGGGTATAGTGGATAGAATATTGGTAATGGAGTAAGGAAGACTTGAGTTCAAATATGACTTCAGATATTTACTACCTGCCTGATTCTGGGCAAATTACAATCTCTGTTTACCTCAATTTCCTTAACATAAAATGAATACCTATTTATCTAGACTGCTATGAGGATAAGATAAGATAAAGGTGCTTAGCACAATGCCTAGAACATTATTGCATTCCTTCTGTGTATCATTAACTAGAAAACTCATTATTTAAAGGTGACAGTTGCCTGCTTGCTTGGGATTGGTGTATTAGTACATTATCTCCTGAGCATAGACCCAGTATAAGTACCAATAATCAGAATTTAGTCAGGTCAGTCTGTGCACCTGAAAGAGCTGACCAAATCCTAGATAGATCTCACATTTGTGTCATGTCCTGAATTAGGAAAAAAATGGAATGTGAGACTATATGTGACACATATTCTTATAGTTGTGTTTCTCTACTAATACAGACCTCCTACTATTTTTGAATTTTCAGGCTCAAAGAGTTTTCTGGGGTATCAAGAGTTAAAGTCACTAGTGAGGGAAGAGGAGGAATCCGGAAGCCCTTAAGACTCCATGTGGTCCTCTATGTACTCAAAGTAAGGCCCTTTGACTGAATCCAAACTTCATAGAACAATCCCCTTAATAAATGGATTTGTTCTGTTAAACTTGGACTCAGTCAGAAGGTCACACCCAAAGACCTAGGAGGTAGCCTTGAGGTCACAGGTGCCCCACCCCTTTGTGATTTGCCCAGAGTCACTCACTAAGTATGTGTCAGAAGGAGGAACAGAAACTAGGTTTGCTTGAGCAAAAGTCACCTTTTCTTTAACACAATATGTTATATCAACCACAAAGCCTTATATGTAATAAACAATAAAGGCTTGTTGGCTGATTGACTAGTCTCTGTGTCAAGTTAATAAGCATTTATTAAGTGACTACTATTTACCAGGCACTGGCACTGTGGATACAAAGAAATGCAAAACAAAGTTTCTGCTCTCAAGAAGTTCACAGTTTAATAGGAAAGACGATGAAAACAGCTATGTATAATCGAGAGGTATGTAAGATAAATAAGAACATGAGTTGTTTCTCATTTCCTTGAATCCAAACAAATTGTTATAGTGAACAACAGCATGAAAATGGGAAAGTGTAGAGGAAATGCAGAGAAGATTAGAGAGCATTTGAGATAACAGTAGAAAATTAAATATTAGCTATTATAGGACTTCAATTCCTGGCTAAGGTATTTCAGATTTCCATGACAGGCATCACTGAAAGATTTTGAGCAAAAGAGTTACATGTCCAAGTTTTTGCATAGAGAAATTGGTGCAAGTATGGAGAATGAATTGGATTGGGGCAAGAAGGGAGAGAGTCCTTTTAGAAGGTTATTATGACAGTCCAAGATGGCAGTAGTGAAGTATTGTATTAAGAAGACGAGGGACTGATTAAAGAGCTAGTACAGAGATAGAATCATCAGACTTTGTCTGAAACAGGAAATATCATCAACATATATAGATAAACAAAGATATGAAATAATTCAGCAAGACAGGAGTCAACAGAGTGATAGAAAACTAAATCAAATAAATAAATAGGGAGACTCATAGACTCTTTGATCTAGAGAGGACTAGAAATTGTCTAGTACAACTTCCTCATTTTATAGATGAAAAAATCCAATCTAAGAAAAACTTACTAAGCACCCACTATGTTCAGACTGATTTTGGCATTCAGAATATAAAAACAAAACCACATTTTATTAAGCCCTAGAGAAGAGAAATTATTTGCCTAAGGTAAGACAATTAATTGGTCCTTGAGATGTAATTAGAAGTCAGGTCCATTGATTCTTTCTTAAACTGTCAGTCACTCCCCCACCCATGCACCCCACCTACGCAGATAATCTCTTTTCACCCTCTCCCTCCTGAAGCCCACTAGCACACATACTTAGTCCCTTGTCTCCAGCATCAGCTTCCTTCCCTTAGCTCTTGCTCATCTCCATATATTTTCATTAAGCACAATCCTCCCCATCCCAGCCCATTCTCACACAGACACACATACTTTTACCAGTATTGTGCATTTGACTCTCCAGAGGACTTTAGGGATATGAAGCTTCTTGAGGTCAACAACTTTAATAATTCTGTAAAATGCCAGATCCTCATTAGATTTAAGCCACTTACATAAATACAAGGAAATGACCTGCAGTCAGAAGTAAAAACAAAACAAAACAAAAAAACACATTTCTCTGGGACTATTATAGGGGGGGAAAGCAAGCCAGGATAATGAATGAATGAAAGTAAAAGCAGTTTGGGATGTACACTTTGTCCAGCACTGTCCAAGGTGCTAGAGATGCAAATGCAAACTAATATTATGTTATAATGCTATATATACACACATGATATACGTAAATACATATGTATACATTTATGTGTGTGTTGGTATATGATAGGGCAACTAAGTGGTACAGTGAATAGAATACTAGGCCTGAAGTCAGGAAGACCGCAATTCAAATCCAGCCTTAAACACTTACTAGTTGTGAGACTTTGGGCAAGTCACATAATCTTATTTTTTTCAGTTTCCTCATCTGTAGAATGAATTGGAGAAAGAAATGCAAACCACTCTGGTATCTTTGCCAAGAAAAGCAGAATAAGGTCATGAAGAATCAAACAAGACTGAGCAACCGTAACAAAAGTAAGATTGAGTGTCAGGAAAGGGAATTGTTCTGGAGCATGACAGAAATGGTAAGCAGAGTCATAAGACAATTCATTATAAAGGGAGACTGATGGATTTGAAATTGGAGATACAAGGTATATGAACAGGTACAAGAGGGTCTTCTTATCTTTGGTCAAAGGAAGGGAGGAAATAAATTTACTCCTTTTCCCTCCATTCCTAGCAAATTCAAAGTTCTCCTCTTTACTTGGAAATCAAGGATTTCTCCCTAAAACTTGCAAGTTTTCATTAGGCCCAAATCCAGAGGGATGTACATCCCTTGGCCTAATACTAACACATACCTGGAATGCAATGAAGTGTTTGACAGCATCCACATTCTTGGCTGACAGTGTCCAGACATATATTTCAAGATCCATTTTCTGGGAAGAGTATCTTTGACAAATGGCAACTCCTGGAATGAACTGATGGCTCTGGCAGCACCAGCTCCAAAGAGTTGGAATGCCCCTTACAAGAGACAAGATTTTTTAGCATAAGGATAGCAATGACATCCACACTAATGGTACAATGGATGATGCCAGCATGACAGAAAGAACACTGGCTTGTGTTCTAGCTCTGTGGAAAGTGTACACAATCCAGATATCTCTTGATTAAAATATATCGCAAGACATGGCTATAAGTTTCCCCATTCTCCCCCAAGTTTTGTTGACCTGAAGCAAAATTTCTCTAAGAATTCTTTGTGTGTGTGTGTGTGTGTGTGTGTGTGTGTGTGTGTGTGTGTGTGTAATGGATTCTGTTGGCAATCTAATGGAACTTCTAAAAATTTTTCAAAATATTTTTAAAATTCATAATAGAAGAAAATACTAAACTTAAGTCAGAGGTTAATGAAAATAGGAAGGTAATTTTTTCCCCATCTAAATGTATGGACTGCCTGAAATCTTAGATATCTGTGAACACCAGCTTCAGAATCCCAGCTCTAGATAATCAAAACAGAATGAACCTTGCACTTGACATAAACTCTCTTGATGTTAGCCACCTCTCTTTAATGTAATAGTGTTTTTTAAAGTATAACCTTAAATTGCAAACTACTCTTTGAGAATATATCCTACTCATTGGATATCCTACCTATTGATTTAACAGATCCTTTTAAACCACTTTAGATATGTGATGCTCTACCAGGCAGGTACCTTACAGTCAAATCACAGAGTTTACAAAATATTTCCACATTCATTACCAGAATTGATCCTCACTATCACTATAATCCTACTACACTGGCAGCCAGGCATTACTGCCCTCATATTACAAATGAGAAAAATGAAGACTGAAGGAGGGATTCACTTCCCAACGGCTCCTCTTTCCACTATGCCATGGTGCCTTCCTTGTCAAAAGGAACGATTAGGAATAATATATATGCAAGTTTCAGAGAGGCAGATATAGGCTCAACGTAAATTAAAACAAACAAACCAAGTTTAAAAAAAAGTAAGAAAGAAAAGAAAACAATTTCCTAACAAAAGGAGCTTTCCAAAAGAAGAAATGTGTTGCATCAAGATCTAATGAGTCTCCTGTCACTAGAGGTCTTCAAGCAGAGGTTGGACAACCATTTGTTATGGATTTTAAAGAGAGTATTTCTTTTCACGTATGTGTTGGCAGCTCTGGGAGGTAGAAGCTACTATTATTCCCATTTTACAGCTGAGGAAACTGAGGCAGGCAGAAATTAAATTATTTGCCCAAATCACATAAATAAAAAGCATGTGAGGCTGGATTGGGATAGGGACCTATTGTTGAGTTTTAGAATGCACTGGGTTTAAGGTTTTGGGAAAGACAACAAAAAAAAGAGAGAAAGAAAGAGAGGAAGAGAGAAAGAAATAGAGAAAAAGAAAAGAAGGAAGAAAGAAAGAAAGAAAGAAAGAAAGAAAGAAAGAAAGAAAGAAAGAAAGAAAGAAAGAAAAGAAAGAAAGAAAGAAAGAAAGAAAGAAAGAAAGAAAGAAAGAAAGAAAGAAAGAAAGAAAGAAAGAAAGAAAGAAAGAAAGAAAGAAAGAAAGAAAGAAAGATCTGGCCTGTAAAAGCCCAAATTAACTGAATGTCCTCTGGCCATCTAAATTTACCTTCCTTTGGAGAGGAGAAGGAAGTGGGGGGGGGTGGGGGGGGGGGGGGGGAGAAGGGAGCAGATGAGCTGCATTACCCAGTTACCTGGGTCAGGCAACTCAATCTACTCACAGGTCTGTGTTCATCTTTCATTTTCAAAGAAGACATTTACATCAAAGATCTTTTCCCCCCAATTTTGCTTGGCAGATAGGAAGTTAAGGCTTTAAGCACCAGCCAACAAAATACTATGATTTAATAAATTATTAATTTATAAGTTAAAAATAAAACAAATAATTAAAAAAGATTATGCTTAACACCTGAGTACCATTCTAGCTAAGTTTAGGAGACTCATCTTTGGAAGGTTAGCTATCACATATACAGTTCTTAATAGCTCATTTTCTAAAGTTGCTCCCACACTGAGTGCTTACCTGGAGGCTTTAGAAATACTGGTGACAGCACCCATGCCAGTGAAAGCACAAGTGTCTGATATGTGCAGGTCACTCTTTTAGATTTGGGTCATCCAAAAACAGCATTGGAACAGTTTTTGCCCTCTATCATACAAGGACAAAGGAAATCTATATAATACACATAAAAGTATGCAATGTATTTGTAAACTGAGTGCAAAGGTATTTGGAGGGGGCTAGCAATTTGAGAAACAAGAATGGTCTGATGGGGAGATGGCTTCTGAGTTCTCCAAGAGAACTGGTATTCCCTAGAGACAAAAGAAGTAAGGTAAGGAAGGACATCACTCCAAATAAAAACATGGGAGATGGGGACAATCAGTTCAAAGGCAAAGTAGGCTATTTGTGGAGTCCAGATGAGATGTGATGAGGGCCAGAATCAAAGCAGAAGTTATGTGAATGGAGAGAGAAAAATGTTTTAGGCAGTTATTTATGTAAGACCCTGTGCTAGGTACTAGGAGTAAAAGAAAAGAAGAGAAACAGATCTTGCCTCAAGGGGCATACATTCTTCTATGGATTGTTGCACTATGTCATGGATTCCAGGTAATCTCCAAGCATGTGAGATTAAATTAAGCTGATTGAAGAGTCCTTTGCATTTATTTGAACTGAACTCTTATCTGCATAGATTAAAATGATCTGTTAAAAGTACTTCAGGGAAATAATGAGGTAGTGAATTTGCCAGCATGAGAAAGGCTAGTAAATAGCTATTATTAAATGAATTCACAGAGAATGGGAGAAAACCAGATTTTCCCCTTACTCATTTGTCCCTTTGGGGGATTTAGTGCATGGGCAGAACTTTGTCTGAAATATTATAGTTCATCCCATTAACCTTCTTCAGTTTCTCCATTTGGGTTTCCTAACAGACAGTCTGTGGTTAGCAACTCTGAGCATAAACCATTCCACATTAACATCTTGAAAAGGGGCCAACCTATTTTAAGACCCATCTGTGTTTTACAAGGAGGCAGATGAACAGATACGTCTCAGATCAATGTTGTGGAGATACAAGAGTGCTAAGTATTAACTATGTGTATAATGAGGAGTTGGCAACAGAAACTCTTAATGAAGAAACCAGAGCAAAGATGGAAATCCCTTCTGAAGTATTGACTTAACACCTGGAAGTGGATAATAAAAATAGCTCTCATTAATATAACACTTTTGGGTTTATAGCATACTTTCTTCATTACATAATAACCATATTAGATATGTAATGACAACAGCTCTCCTGTATATAGTGTCTTAATATTTTCAAAGTGCTTCACACATATCTCATTTTAACCTCAGAACAACCCTGGGAGATGGGAGCCATTATTATTTTGAAGATGAGGAAATTGAGTCACAGAGAGATTAAGTCACTGGCCCAAGTGACAAAGGCTGGATTTGAATTCAAGTCTTCTTGATTCCTGGTCCAGCACTCAATCAACTGCTCCACTTAGATGCCTAGTAATACAAATATTATTATTCCAATTTTATAGGCCAGTCACAGAACTGAAGCTATAAGAGAATGGGTAACTTACCTAGGGTTAAGGCTTAGTAACTGGATAGCTGTCTTCAAATATCTTAAGTTCTGCCAAACAGAAAAGAATTCATCAGACTCATTCCACTTGGTCTCAGAGAGCAAAAGTAGGAACAATGGATAGAAGTTATATAAAAGAAAAATTTCAGATCAAAATAAGGGGAAAATTACAAATATGTAGAGCTACCCTAAGTCCCTGAACTGAGAGGTAATCAGTGTCTTTTAAATAGAGATAATTTAAAAAAAAGAGCTGGATGATCCCTTGGTAGTATTGTAGAGAAGATTTCTGGTTAGATCAAGAGCAGGCTAAATAGACATTGAGATCTCTTCCAATGTTGATATTCTCTTGTCTGGCATACTATTGTTTCTAGGGCTAGAACCTTTTTTTTCTGATTGCAAGACTGATTTCTTTTAGCTGCTACAACACAGGATATAAACCCCTCATCTCTCCTGGAAGATCTAAAGGGAACAAGCAGAAGGAAAATGACTGGTACAAGAACATATAAAAATTAACCCTGTGATACTTATTAGCTCAAATTTCACTGTACAAGGGGTCAATGGTGGTATAGTGGAAAGAGTATTGAATTTGGAGTTGAAACTCCTGTGTTAAAATCCTGGTGTTGTCACTGTATGATCTTGGGTAAGCAATTTTGCTTTTTTTGTTTTTTTTTTTTTGTTTTTTTTGCTTGTTTGTAAAATTTTAACACATTCATTCAACTGGCTCTTGTCAGTGAGGAATATAAAGCAGTCAGTCCAGACCTTAAGGAACTATTAGAATATTAGACCTAACACACAAACAAATAACAGTTCAGGCAGAACAATCTGATCAGACCAGAGAGATATAAATGTTTCTCCTAAAGTATCTGAGCCCCACCCCCAGAACTGTTTACCTCCCTAAGTATTTCTTTTTTTTTTTATTATTTAACTTTTTACATTCATTTTTCACAAAATTTTGGGTTCCAAATTTTCTCCCCTTTTATCCCCTCCCCCCCACCCCAATACCCCCAAGCAATCTAATTTTCCCTATCTCCAATCTGCCCTCTCTTCTGTCATCCCTCCCTTCTCTTGTCTCCATCTTCTCTTTTCTCCTGTAGGGCCAGATGACTTTCTATTCCTAATTAACTGTATGTCTTCTTTCCTAGTAGCAACAGCAATACTAGACAGTTGTTCCTAAAACTTTGAGTTCCAAATTCTCCCCATCTCTCCCTCCCCACCCATTCTCTTTGGGAAGGCAGGCAATTCAATATATGCCATATCTGTGTAATTTTGCAAATGACTTCCCTGATAGTCGTGTTGTGTAAGACTAACTGAATTACCCTCCATCCTATTCTGCCCCTCATTGTTTCTCTTCTGTCTTTTGATCCTGTCCCTCCCCAAGTGTTGACTTCAAATTGCTGCCTCCTCCCTTTGCCCTCCCCTTCCATCATCCCCACACCCCCCTTGCTTATCTCCTTCTCCCCCACTTTCCTATACTGTAAGATAGGTTTTCATACCAAAATGAGTGTGCATTTTATTCCTTCCTTTAGTCAAATGTGATGAGGGTAAACTTCTTGTTTTTTTTTTTTTTCTCAGCTCTCCTCTTTATCCCTCCACTAAAAAAGTCTCCTACTTGCCTCTTAAATGACATATAATTACCCCATTCCATTTCACCCTCTTTCCTCCCACTACATTTCTCTTTCATCATTTACTTTAATTTCTTTTAAGCTATGGTCCCATCCTATTCAATTCACTCTGTGCTCTCTGTCTCTGTGTGTGTGTGCATGTGTGTATGTGTGTGTGCATGCATGCATGTACATGTGTGTGTGTGTGGTCCCACCAACTACCCAGATACTGAAAAGTTTTAAGAGTTACAAATATTGTCTTTCCATGTAGGAATGTAAACAGTTCACTTCTGGTAAGTCCCTTAAGACTTCTCTTTGCTGTTTACTTTTTCATGCTTCTTCTCATTCTTGTGTTTGGAAGTCAAATTTTCTTTTCAGCTCTGGTCTTTTCATCAAGAATGATTGAAAGTCCTCTGTTTCATTGAAAGACCATATTTTCCCCTGAAGTATTATACTCAGTTTTGCTGGGTAGGTGATTCTTGGTTTGAATCCTAGTTCCTTTGACTTCTGGAATATCCTATTCCACGCCCCTTCGATCTCTTAATGTAGAAGCTGCTAGATCTTGAGTTTCCTGATTGTATTTCCACAGTACTGAAATTGTTTCTTTCTAGCTGCTTGCAAGATTTTCTCCTTGAGCTGGGAGTTCTAGAATTTGGCCACAATGTTCCTAGGAGTTTCTCTTTTTGGATCTCTTTCAGGTGGTGATCGATGGATTCTTTCAATATTTATTTTGCCCTCTGGTTCTAGAATGTCAGGGGCAGTTTTCCTCAATAATTTCATGGAAGATGATGTCTAGGCTCTTTTTTTGATCATGACTTTCAGGTAGTCCCATAATTTTTAAATTGTCTCTCCTGGATCTATTTTCCAGGTCAGTTGTTTTTCCCATGAGATATTTCACATTCTCTTCCATTTTTTCATTCTTTTGGTTTTGTTTGGTGATTTCTTGGTTTCTCGTAAAGTCATTAGACTCCATCTGTTCCATTCTAATTTTGAGAGAACTATTCTCTTCAGTGAGCTTTTGAACCTCTTTTTCCATTTGGCTAATTCTGCTTTTGAAAGCATTCTTCTCCTCATTGGCTTTTTGAACCTCTTTTGCCAATTGAGTGAGCCGAGTCTTCAAGGTATTATTTTCTTCAGCATTTTTTTGGGTCTCCTTAACCAAGGTATTGACCTGTTTTTCATACTTTTCTTGCATCTCTCTCATTTCTCTTCCCAGCTTTTCCTCCACCTGTCTAACTTGCTTTTCAAAATCCTTTTTGAGCTCTTCCAAGTCCTGAGCCCACCTGACATCCCCCTGGGGTGTCTGGGGTACTGAGGCCCCGCCCTCCACATCTTTCCCCGATGGCAAGAATACGTCCTCGTCATCAGATCCGAGTGTTGGGATCATTTGCATTTGTTGGAAAAAACTCTCTATAGTCTTATTTTTCTTCCCTTTCCTAGGCATTTTCCCAGCCAGTTACTTGACTTCTGAGATTCCTGTCCACCCCTGCCTAGATCCGCCCAGCTAGTGCTTGGGTTCTGAGGTTCAAATGGGCTTTCCTCAGCAAGCTTTAGTTCTGGTGCTGGGGTGGGGGCGGGGCCACCTCCCAGGCTCAGCTCCCTCAGGGGCTTTATGCAGAGGCCTTGAGTAATAGAGCGGAGTGGGGCAGGGCCGTCTCGCAGGCTCAGCTCCCTCACGTTGTTTATGCAGAGACCTTCCATAATGAAGATCCTGCCTGCTGTTGAGGGAGTCTGGGTGGCTGCCGCCGCTGCTGCCTCCGCTGCCGCTCATGCCTCTGCCGCTTCCTGCCCCCCCCCACCGTCTCTGCCGCCTCCGCTTCCTCCCGAGGGGGGCCCGAGTCACGGAGACACTCTGCTCCCCCTCTCATCCAGCCCAGCCTTCTCTCTCACTGACCTGTAGCTTATGTGGGCGGAGGGACTTTCCCGGCTGCCGGAGCTTCCGTCCCTGAAGCCTGCTCGGATCAGCTTCTCTGGGGCCGCAGGGCCGCGCTGGGGTGGGAGTCTGCTTTCCAGGGTGCGACAGACCCTGGGGATGGGTCTCCAGGGCTCTCTGGCATGGAAATCTCTTCCCCTCTGGTTCTGCACACCTTTCAGTGGTCCAGAATTTATGTGGATCTCTTTTTACATTAATTCTATGGGCTGTGGGTTGGAGCTCGTAAATGTGCGTCCTTCTACTCTGCCATCTTGGCTCCACCCCCTGCAATTTTGCTTTTCTTGGCATAATTTAACTTTTGGGTCAATGGGATTATTTATTGAAGACCTTCTTGGCATGGCCATTAGTGGGACTTTCAGATCATGACATAATATCAATAGAACTTTTCCCCTTATCCATCAGCTAATGATAATAACGTATCTACTACCAACCTCAGATCATCAGCCAACAAGCATTTATTGAATACTTCAGGCACAGTTCTAAGTGATAACATGACAAAAAAATGAAAAACTACAGTGCCTCTCCTCAGGGAGTTCACTGTCTAATGGGGAGACACCATGCAAATAACAATCTACACACAAAAGATACACAGTATGAATGGAAAGTAATCTTAAAGAGAAAGTACTAGCAGTGGGGGCCAGAGGAGTGAATGAAAAAGACCTCTTGCAGATGGCAAGATTTGAGCTGAGTCTTAAGGGTAAGTGGGGAAGCTAGGAGGTAGAAATGAGGAGGGAAAGAACACCAGGCATGGAGGTAGAATCAAGAGACACAATGCCATGGGTAAGGCACAGCAAGTAGATCACTGTAGCTAGATCATGGACTATGGGGAAGGGAGTAAGGCATGAGAATATGTGAAAGGTCAGAAGGAGTGAAGTTTCTGAAGAACTTTACTTGGCAAAGTGATTTTGATCTGCTGTTTCCAAGACCATCATCCTTCCTACCACAGTACTGTCATTTGAAGGCAATTTTCCCAATTCTTAATTGATCCACTAGCTGAGGCTTCAGAATACTGATCAATGATAAGAAAGTTGGTAATTTTAAAAAAATAATTCATTTTTAATGTTCTTTTCTTTTTATTTGCAATGCCAGATTCTCTTCCTCCTTCCCACCTCTTCTCTACCCTTAGAACAAGTAAACAATATAGTAACAATTTTACCTGTGAAAAATACAAAACATATTTCCATATTAACCATATCACAAAAGCAAGAAAATTATACTTCAATTAATACCTAGAGTTCATCAGTTCTTTCTCTGGAAATACCATTTTTTTCCATCTTGACTTTTTTGCAATTATCTTGAACTATTGTATGGACAGAGTAGATAAATCTTTCAAGATTGCTCATCTTTACAACATTCCTGTTGTCATGCATAATAATCTCCCAGTTCTCATTTCATTTAGTATTGGTTTATATAGGTCTTTCTATGTTTTTTTTTCCTTTTCTGAAACCACCTTTCTCATCATTTTTATAGCATAATAGTATCACATCACATATTGCACCACTTGTTCAGTCATTCCCTGATTAATAAGCATCTGCTCAATTTCCAGTTCTTTGTCACCACAAAAAGAGCTGCTATAAATATTCTTGTATATATAGGTCTTTTCATTTTTTTCATTGATCTTTTTGGGGAACAAACCTAGTAGTGATACTGCTGGATCAAAGGGTACACACCGTTATACAGCCTTTTGGGCGTAGTTCCTAATTGTTCTCCAGAATGGTTGGACCACCTCACTACTCCATCAACAATTCATTTATGCACCTATTTTCCCTTATTTCCTCCAGCATTTTTTGATAAGTGTGAAGTGATACCTCAGAATTATTTTTATTTGCCTTTTTTCCAATCAATAGTGATTTAGAGTATTTTTCTTGATGATATATAGCTTTGGTTTCTTCTGAAAACTGCCTGTTCATATCCCTTCACCATTTTCAACTGAGAAATGACTCTTATTTATTTTTATAAATTTGATCCAGTTCTCTATACATATGAGAAATGAGGTCTTTATTAGAGAAATTTGTTGTAATTTTCAGAATACTACTTCATTATCTATGATTATTTGTTTCAGGCATGAAAATACATATACACTGTATGCATATGTGCACGTATGTGCAGAATAATTATAACAGATAAATGTTAAGTGGTTCAAAAAGAAGCAACATTTGAAGGAACTCATAAGAGACTTCATAAATAAGGTGATACTTGATCTATATCTTGAAGAATGTGACAGATTCTCTGAGGTGGAGGTGAAGAGGAAATGTATTCAAGGCATGGAGGATGGCCATTACAAAGGCAGACAGATGAGAGATGGAGGGTAAGTTTCAGGGCCACAGAAGAGACTGCAAACAGAAAGTGTCTTGTACAAGCATGGCAAGAAGAGTTAATCTTCAAAAATGTGTGTTCCACACATAGTACCTTTTCTACCATGCTATACTTCTTCACCTGCATAATGTCTGTGTGTGGCATGCACAATATTTTAAGGTTAGGTCTGAATGAACAAAACAGGGGGAGAGGACAGAAAAGCAGTGTGGATGAACTGACAAAGTATGAGGTACATGCATTTTTCAGCTTTAATAGTTTAAGCTTTAATAGCTTAAAGATGCAATGATTTTTGGTACACAAAATGGTGGGAGGATATATAGTTTCTATCAGGTCAGTGTTATACAGAGTCCAAAAAAAAAAGATAGATGCCTTGTATATCAGTTGTGTCTCTCAAGTTCTTCCCTCTACTCTTGTTTCTCTGACTTCCAATGATTGAAATTCCTTGAACAGAGAACAAGGACTTTTGTTCCAAAATAAGAAATATAGTGAAGAAGACAATGTAATCTAGTGATAGGAAATTGAACACAGTATACAGAAGTGAAGCTTCCTCACCACATTGCCCTCTTCTTAAATATTCTTTTGCCCTCAGGAGACTGAATATCCTGCAATTCACCATTTTCTATGACTACCATCTACTTGTTGGAAACGTTTTTTCTGCTTAGGAAGACAGAGATAGGGAGCAGACATTCACTGGATACTTGTTATTTCCTACAACTTATAACATCCATATTAAGATCATTTTAGGGGCAGCTAGATAGTGCAGTGATACAACAGAGTACTTAGATAGAATTAAGAAAAGTGAGTTTAAAGTTTTTCTCTGACAATTTTGCTACTTTCACTAGCTGTGTAACCTCTCTGAGCCTCAGTTTCCTCATCTGTAAAACAAGGATAAGCACTTACCTCAGGGAGATGTTGTGAGGATAAAATAAAATTATTAATGTAAAGTACTTTATGTGTTTGAAAGCACTATCTAAATGCTAACTAAGAGCCAGGATTTTACCCTTTGTCTCTTTAAAAAATCATAACCTTGAAGGAGGGATGAACTTTCTTTATGCAAGGACAATTGCTCTTTGAAAAAGCTAACCCATTTCACTCTTGTAGTTTATGTGTAGGATGGCTGGGCTCCTTTTACCTTTGCATAAGAAAAGTTCATCCCTCCATCATGGTCATGATTTTTATAGAGATGAAAAATCCTGGCTCTTAGCTATCATTTTGATCTCTTCAATGGCCTAAGGATCATCCAAGGTTACAGGTGAATTCAATGACTGAGATTCAGTAGCATTCTTTGCTCTAAATTCTTTTCTTCCCTTTGCTTCTGTCTCTCCATTTCCTGAACAGTAAGTATTTCCTTTTTGATTTTATGCTTACTACATAAATGCTGTATAGTAAAGATCTGATTTTTAATGCATTATTGATCTGTTTCTTTATGAAAAGTTACTGTGCTGAAGACAAAAGTCTAAACAAAAATTAGAGATAATATATGGATTTAAATTATCACTGAGCTATAAAGGAGCATGTTTGTTAAAAGTAGGTTTAGCGGTTAGATATGGAGTAATACATAGAAAATGAGTGCACTGGACATCTGAATCAAGACAGATGAGAGAATACAGAGGGTGGAGAAGACTGCTGATAGATGAAGCTAGGTCCATGGTGGAAACTATTTTTCTGCCTACCAGTTTCACTTAGGGCTGCTCTTGGATAGTGAGGGGATGTCCAAACAGATATCAAAAAGAGATATAGTTTGATTTGCTTCTAAGACTTGAAAGAACAGATTTCAAAGTTCAGAAAAAGATAAGAAAGAGACCATAACCAAATGTTATAAATGAGAAGTCAATTTAAGAGTCATGTGAAACTCTCAAGGTAAAACATAATAATTCTTAGTGCAGAAAGACAAATTTTTCATTCTTTAGGAGGAAAAGGGAGAATTGTTGATGAATGTACAAGTCATTAATGACCAACTTTAAAATGACAGATACAGAAGATGGAAATTGAAATAAATAACTGAGAATAAGTACAGAAGAGGGTTAGGTTCTCATAACAGTGTCAAGAGTTATAAAATCCCAAAGTGAAACTAGCCATTAATGCCAAGAGCTGTTAACCATAAAAGGAAGTTAAAGGAAAGGATTGGAGCAATGCTTAGGGTGGTTTTGATGATGGCAATAATAGCTGGCATTGATATTAACACTTTAATATCTGCGAAGTGCTTTACATATAAAATCTCATTTGATCCTCACAATAACCCTGAAAGGTGAATGCTATTATTATTCACAATTTACAGCTGAGAAAACTGAAGCAGATGGCAGCTGACTTGACTAAAGGAACAGGCCTGACTTGAACTCAAGTCTTTTCTTACTCCATGTCTAACACTCTATCTTAGAGCACTGGAGCTTATCCAATTCACAGAGAATAAAAATTTAGAAGAAATAGCTAAGAGATGACAGAATTAGGAGCCACTTAGGTACTACCTTGTTGCCTAGCAAAGAAAAACTTACTCTCAATAAATTAAAGTCAGAGGCAGAACGAAGATGGCAGATTAGAGACTTTAGCTGTGCTATCCCAGCACTCCCCTCTAGACAATTTTAAAATAATGCTTCAATTTGAATTTTGAAGCAGCAGAGCCAGGAAAACGTGACGGTGAAATATTTTTCTACCCCAAGACAAATTAAGTAGTTGGCTGGAGAGGTCTGTGTCATTGGCGTGCACCATTGATGTACCTTGAAGCCAACTGCAACAGCAACAACAGCTTTCAGAGTTTTCAGCACAGAGATGCTAAGGGATTGAGACAACTGGACAAAACGTGATTATGGGAGACCCTTTTCTGGTAATGCATGCAGCTGGTATTGATTAACAACTCTATTGCCCAAATCGAGTAATGAGTTTCAGGTCTTGGGTGGAGATGAGCACTTGTGACCAGCAACAAGGGGTAGAGGCCCTGATGACAGTTTCAATGCAGAGACAAATATTACCACTTGCTGCTTCAGGAGAGCAGGAGATGTGATCACTGTTAGAGGGTCAAGAGAAGCAATATTGCTTGTGATTGCCAGGGAGCAAAGATCCACCCTAGGTTAAGATTAGAGCATAGACCTGAAGAGAAATAACCACACCTCTCCCAGGATCACAGCACATTAAACGAGCTGAAAATTTATAAACCCCCAGAACTTGCTGTGGAAACGGCAGCACAAAAAAGTCTGAAGATTAGGGCAATGCCTCCCCACTCTCAGGTGAGCAAAGTCCAACTTTAACATAAAGTTAAAAGTTAAGAAATAGGCTCATTAAGAAAATGAGCAAACAGCAACAAAAAACCTGACCACAAAAAGCTGCCACAATGGCAGAGAAGAACAAGACACAAATATAAGAAGAAAACAATGAAAAAACTCCTACAATCAGTTCAAAAAGCTTTGAAGGAAAATACTAGGATAACTTTTATTTTAAAAATGAAAGTATGAGAAAGAGGGATGCACTGGAAGAAAAGGGGAGTGTTACTGGAGGACAGTTTCTCACATAAAAGAGGCATTGTAAGAGCTTTCACAGTGGAGGGGAAAATATGTGGGGTGATGGGTAATGCCTGGGCATTACTCTCATCAAAATTGCTTCATAAAGGGAAGAATACACACACACACACACACACACACACACACACAGTTGGATATTAAAAAAAATTTCTCTTACTCAACAGGGAAATAAGAGGGGAAGGGGATAAGAGAAAAGGGGGATAATAAGATGGAGATCATATTAAAGATGGCAGTGAACAGAAGCAAAACAGACTTTTGAGGAGGAGGGGATGAAAAAGAGAGAGAAGGACAAACAGAAGAAAATAGGATGGAGGCAAATACACAGTAATCATAAATGTGAATGTGAATGGAATGAGCTAACTCATACAATGGAAGCAAATAGCAAAATGGGTTAGAAATCAAAATTCAACATGTATTTAAGAGACACATTTGAAATAAAAATACAGAATGTATAAATAAAGGTGCAGGGAAGAATCTATTATTCTTCAGCTGCAGTAAAAAAACAAGGTAGGGGTAGCATCATGATCTTAGACAAAACAAAAGCAAAAATGGACCTAATTAAAAGAAATAAAATCTACCATATGCAATGCAGTAATATAAAAAGTTTGAAGTAAATTTCTTTGGTAAAGGCTTCTTTTCTCAAAAATGTAAGGAATGGAATCAAATTTATAAAAATAAGAGCTATTCTCCAACTGATAAACATTCAAGGAACATGA
Source organism: Bettongia penicillata ogilbyi (assembly GCA_023548195.1). Lineage (NCBI taxonomy): Eukaryota > Metazoa > Chordata > Mammalia > Diprotodontia > Potoroidae > Bettongia > Bettongia penicillata. Next base: position 5,344,627 of record JAJHZJ010000107.1, on the reverse strand, counting down.
ACGGATAGTTTTCATGAGAAATCAAAGCTATCTATGGTCATATGAAAATGCTCTAAATCACTATTAATTAAAGAAAAGCAAATTGAACCGTCTCTGAAATGTCACCTTACACCTAACAGAAATAACAAATGCTGAAGGGAATGAAGGAAAATAGGTACATTAATGAATTTTTGATGGAGTTGTGAACCAGTCCAGCCATTCTGAAGAGCAATCTAGAACTATACCCAAAGGGCTCTAATGCCGGGCATACCCTTTGATCCAGCAGTATCACTAGTAGAGCTACACTACAAAGAGATCAAAGAAAAGCAAAAAGGAAGATGGCAGAGAGAAGGCAGGGATTTGCCTGAGCTCTCCCAGAAACCTCTCCAAAGACCTTTAAACAATGCCCTAAAATAAATCCTGGAGTGGCAGAAACAGGAAAAGGATGGGATGAAACAATTTTCCAGCTCGACAACTTAAAAGTTTGTCAGGAAATGTCTTTTGCACCAAAGTGAGAGTGGAGGACAGTACAGTGCAAGCTGTGCCAGCACAGATCCTAATAAACCAGGGAGGCCTTGGGAGCAACTGAATCAGCATCTGCACTGGCTGTTTTTGGAACTCTGAGTCCACTGATGATAATGTGGTCGAGCAACTCATCAGAAGAAGATTACAGGGCTGGCACTGGGTGCAGGACTTTGTTATTTTATCCATACTCAGATCCAGGTTGTAATTCTGGATGGCAGTTTCAGGGTGAAGAGGAGCACTAGTATATTACAGTTTGTAACAGCAGTGAAGCAATGACTCTCATCACTGTTCCAGGTCAGAAAAGAGTGCTTATGGTCTCTCACATACCAGAGTACAGGCCAGGAGAGTAGCAAACACACCTCTCCTTAAACCATACCACCTTGGAAAAACTGAAAACTTACAGATCATTAGAAGTGTCTCTGAAAACAATTGCACAAAACCCTTAAAACTTGGGACAGTAAGTCCTCCAACCTGGAATCAGAGCCCTACTTTAGCAAAGAGTGAAAAGTAAACAAAAATAGGCTGGGAAAATGATCAAATAACAGAAAAAATTCTGACCATAGAAAGTTACTCTGGTGACAAGAAAGATCAAAACACACATGCAGAAGAAGGTAACAAAGTCAAAGCTCCTATATCCAAAGTCTCCCCAAAAATTATGAATTGGAATCAGGCCATGGAAAGCTCAAAAAGGATTTCAAAAATCCAGTAAGAGAGGTACAGGAAAAATTGAGAATAGAAATGAGAGTGATGCAAGAAAATCATGAAAAAATATCCAACAGTAAAGGAGGCACAAAAAAATACTGAAGAAAATAACAATTTAAAAAAAACAAAACAGACTAGGCCAAATGGTGAAAGAGGTACAAAAAGCCACTGAAGAGAAGAATGCCTTGAAAATTAGAATCAGTCAAACGGAAAAAAAGATATACAAAAGTTCATGGAAGAAAAGAGTTCCTTAAAAATAGAATTGGCCCAATGAAAAAGGAGGTACAAAATCCCACTGAAGAAAATAATTACTTAAAAATAAAAATTGAGCAAATGAAAGCTGACTCTATGAAACATCAAGAAATAATAACATAAACCAAAAGAATGAAAAAAGCCCAGAAGACAATGTGAAATAGAATTTATAAATTCTTATTTGAAAAACAGGTTATTAGAAAAACAACCTTATTAGAAAAACAACTGAGCTGGAAAACAAATCCAGAAGAGATAATTTTAAAACAAAAATTATTGGATTTCCTGAAAGCCATGATCCAAAAAGAATCTAGACTTCATATTTGAAGAAATTATCAAGGCAAACTGCCCTGATATTCTAAAACCAGAGAATAAAATAGAACTTAAAAGAATCCACCAATTACTTCCTGAAAGAAATCTCAAAATGAAAACTACAAAGTATATTATAGCCAAATTCCAGAGCTCCAGGTTAAGGAGAAAATATCACAAGCAGCCAGAAAGAAAAAATTCATGTATCATGGAGCCACAGTCACAAGATTGATCAGTTTCTACATTAAAAGGTCAGAGGTGCTTGGAGTATGATATTCCAGAGTGCAAACAAGCTGGGATTACAACTAAGAATCAGCTATCTAGCAAAACTGAACATAATCCTTCAGGGGAAAAATGAAAACTCAATAAAATAGGGGACTTTCAAGCATTCCTGATGAAGGGAGCAGAACTGAATAGAAACTTTGACTTCCAAATATAATACTCAAGAGAGGCATAAAAAGATAAACAGGAAAGAGAAATTGTAAGGGACTTAATAAGGTTAAACTGTTTATATTCCTACATGGAAAAATGATATTTGTGACTCATATGAACTTTCTCATTATTAGGGCAGTTAGAAGTGGTGTGTGTGTATGTGTGTGTGTGTACGTGTGTGTGTGCATGCACACTTATGTGTATGTGTATATATATATATTTGTATATACATACATGTCAGTTGTATGTATACACAGAGGGGCACAGATGTGAATTGAATAGATGGGATATATTAAAAAATAAAATTAAGGGGTGAGAAAGAGAAATGCACTGAAAGACAAGGGAAAGGTAGAATGGTAAATTGTCTCACATAAAAGAGGCAAGAAAGAGCTATTACAGTGGAGGAGAAGATGGTGGAGATGGCCAGGAATGCTTGAACCTTACTCTCATTGGAAATGGATGAAAGAGAGAATGTGTATTCAATTTGGTATATACATTTATCTTATCCTATGGGAAAGTAAGAGAGGAAGGGAATAAGAGAAATAGGGGTGCTTATAGAAGGGAGAGTGGATTGGGGAAGGCAATAGGAGTAAAACAATTTTGAGGAGGGATGGAGTGAAAGGGGAGAGAGAATAGAATAAAAAGGGGGAAATAGGATGGAGGAAAATACAGTTAACAATCATAACTGTGAAAAAAATTGAAGCAAGTTTCTCTGATAAAGGCTTCATCTCTAAATATATAAAGAAATTAGTCAAATTTATAAAACAAATAGGAGCCATTCAACAATTAACAAATGATAAAAATATGAAGTCAATTTTCAAATGAAGTAATCAAAGATATCTATAGTCATATTGAAAGAAAAGCTATAAATCACCATCAGTTGGAAAAATGTAAAGTAAAACACATTTTAGATTGACTAATGGGGCAGAAAAGGATAATGAAAAATGTAGGAGGAGATGTGGGAGAATTGAGACATTAATGCACCACTGGTAGAGTTATGAACTGATTCAACCATTATGTAGACCAATTTAGAGCTATGATCAAATATTTATAGCAACTATTTTCTGGTGGTAAAGAATTGGAAATTGAAAAGATGCCCATCAGTTGGTGGAATGGTTGAACAATTTTTGGTATATGATTTTGATGGAGCATTATTCTGATATAAGAAATGATTAGCTAGATGTTCTCAGAATAACCTGGAGAGACTTAAATGAACTGATACAAAATGAAACGAGTAGAATCAGGAGACTATTATAGAGTAACAGCAACATTGCAAGATGATCAAGTGTGAATGACTTAGCTAATATAAGCAATATATGATCCACAACAATTCTGAAGGATTTATTATGGAAAATTCTATCCATCCCCAGAGAAAGAACGGATGAAATGTGAATGCAGATCAAAGCATACATTTTTTCACTTTATTTTTTTTGGGTTTTTATTTTAATCTATGTTTTCTTTTAGTACATAACTGATATGGAAATATATTTTCATGATTACACATGTGAACCTACATCAAATTGCTTGCTTTCTAATTGAAAGGGTAGGGAGGGAAGAAGAGAATTTGGAACTCAAATTTAAAAATGAATGTTGAAAATTGTTTCTATGTGTAATTGGATAAAAAATATTAAAATAAAATTATAATTATTTAATCAGAAAAAAAGAAAAGGGAAAAGGGCCTATATATGTGCAATAATTCAGGCTATTCATTGGAAGGTCAAATACTGAAGGTGAAGCTTAAATAGTTTTCTCATATAATGAGAAGACAGAACTCATTGGAAAAGCTCCTCTAATGTTTTGAAGGATTTCAGGCAAAAGTCAAAGGAAATAGCAGAAGATGAGACAGATGGTATCATAGAAACAATGAACATTAACTTGGACAGAATTCAAAATGTAGTAGAAGATAGAAAGAGCTGGCATACCATAGTCCATGAGTCACAAATTGTTGAACACAACTGTAATGACTGGACAACAATGAGTACAGGAATACCACTTCACCAACATTGCATTAGTCTCAATTTTCCCAAATCCCCTCTGATATTGGTCATTTTCCTTTTCTGACATAATGCCCAATCTGACAGGTGTGAGGTAGCAGTTCAGAGTTGTTTTAACTTGCAAATATTGTTTTATTTTTTAGATAGTCATATCATCACATTCAACTCAAACATCTGCTCTCTGTCCAGGTATACTCCTAACTCTGAGAAAGTTTTTAGGAAGTATAAATATCATTTTTCCATGTAGGAACATAAACAGTTTAACCTTATCAAAATCCTTGTGATTTCTCTTTCCTGTTTACCTTTTCATGCTTCTTTTGCATCTTGTATTGGAAAGTCAAATTTTCTTTTCAGCTCTGGCCTCAGTCCTCTATTTCGTTAAATGGCCATTCCCCCTCCCCCCAGAAAAAAAGATTATATTCAATTTTTCTAAGTAGATGATTCTTAGTTATAATCATAGCTCTTTTGCCCTCTGAAATATCCTATTCCAAGCCCTCAAACACTTTAATGTAGAAGCTGCTAAATCTTATGTTATCATGAGTGTGGCTCCAAGATATTTAAATTACTTCTTTCTGACTGCTTGTTGTATTTTCTCCTTAATCTGGGAGGTATAGAATTTGACTATAATATTTCTGAGATTTTTCATTTTGGGATTTTTTTCAGGAGGTGATTGATGAACTTTTTAATTTCGATTTTACCCTCTTTTTCTAAAATATCAGGGCAGTTTTCCTTGATAATTCCTTGAAAGATGATGACTAAGTTTTTTTTTTTTAAAGCATGAATTTCAGGTAGTTCTATAATTCTTAAATTATCTATTGTCCAGACTACTTGCTTTTCTAATGAGATATTTCACATTATCTTCTCTTTTTCATTCTTTTGATTTTGTTTGTTTGTTTCTTGATGTCTCAAAATGTCATTAGCTTCTACTTGCTGAATTCTAACTTTTAAGAACTTATTTTCTTCAGTGAAGTTTTTATACCTCCTTTTCTGTTTGGCCAATCCTACTTTGTTTTTTTAAATATAAATTTATTTATTTAACTTTTTACATTCATTTTCACAAAATTTTGGGTTCCAAATTCTCTCCCCATTTGTCCCCTCCCACCACCCTAATACACCGAGCATTCTAATTTTCCCTATCACCAATCTTCCCTCTCTTCTATCATCGCTCCCTTCTCTTGTCCCCATCTTCTCCTTTGTTCTGTAGGGCCAGATGACTTTCTATTCCCCATTAACTGTATTTCTTATTTCCTAGTAGCAAGAACAACACTTGACAGTTATTCCTAAAACTTTGAGTTCCAACTTCTCCCCATCCCTCCCTCCCCACCCATTTCCTTTGGGAAGGCAGGCACTTCAATATAGGCCATATCTGTGTAGTTTTGCAAATGACTTCCATAATAGTCGTGTTGTGTAAGACTAACTATATTTCTCTCTATTCTATCCTGCTCCCCATTGCTTCTATTCTGTCTTTTGATCCTGTCCCTCCCCAAGAGTTTTGATTTCAAATTGCTCCCTCCTCCAATTGCCCTCCCTTCCATCATCCCCCCCACACTGCTTATCCCCTTCTCCCCCACTTTCCTGTATTGTGAGATAGGTTTTCATACCAAAATGAGTGTGCATTTTATTCCTTCCTTTAGTCGAATGTGATGAGAGTAAACTTCATGTTTTTTTCTCAGCTCTCCTCTTTTTCCCACCACTAAAAAGTCTCCTGCTTGCCTTTTGAATGAGAGATAATTTGCCCCATTCCATTTCACCCTCTCTCCTCCCACTACATTTCCCTCTCACCATTTACCTTAATTTCTTTTAAGATATGATCCCATCCTATCCAATTCACTCTGTGCTCTCTGTCTCTGTGTGTGCGTGTATGTGTGTGTTTGTACATGTGTGTACATGTGTGCGTGTGCATGTGTGTATGTATGTGTGTGTGTGTAGTCCCACCAACTACCCAGATATTGAAAAGTTTTAAGAATTACAAATATTGTCTTTCCATGTAGGAATGTAAACAATTCCACTTTAATAAGTCCCTTATGACTTCTCTTTGCTGTTTACTTTTTCATGCTTCTTCTCATTCTTGTGTTTGAAAATCAAATTTTCTTTTCAGCTCTGGTCTTTTCATCAAGAATGCTTGAAAGTCCTCTGTTTCATGGAAAGACCATATTTTCCCCTGAAGTATTATACTCAGTTTTGCTGGGTAGGTGATTCTTGGTTTGAGTCCTAGTTCCTTTGACTTCTGGAATATCCTATTCCACACCCTTCAGTCCTTTAATGTAGAAGCTGCTACATCTTGTGTTATCCTGATTTTATTTCCACAATACTGGAATTGTTTCTTTCTAGCTGCTTGCAATATTTTCTCCTTGACCTGGGAATTCTGGAATTTGGCCACAATGTTCCTAGGAGTTTCTCTTTTTGTGACTCTTTCAGGTGGTGATCAGTAGATCCCTTGAATACTTATTTTTCCTTCTGGTTCTAGAATATCAGGGCAGTTTTCCTTGATAATTTCATGAAAGATGATGTCTAGGCTCTTTTTTTGATCATGGCTTTCAGGTAGTCCCATAATTTTTAAATTGTCTCTCCTGGATCTATTTTCTAGGTCAGTTTTTTTTCCAATGAGATATTTCACTTTATCTTCCATTTTTTCATTCTTTTGGTTTTGTTTTGTGATTTCTTGGTTTCTCAGAAAGTCATTAGACTCCACCTGTTCCATTCTAATTTTGAGAGCACTCTTTTCTTCAGTGAGCTTTTGAACCTCTTTTTCCATTTGGCTAATTCTTCTTTTGAAAGCATTCTTCTCATCATTGGCTTTTTGAACCTCTTTTGCCAATTGAGTGAGCCTATTTTTCAAGGTGTTATTTTCTTCAGCATTTTTTTGGGTCTCCTTTAGCAAGGTATTGACCCGTTTTTCATGCTTTTCTTGCATCTCTCTTATTTCTCTTCCCAGTTTTTCCTCCACCTGTCTGACTTGATTTTCTAAATCCTTTTTGAGCTCTTCCATGGCTTGAGCCCACTGGATATCTATTTCGGATGTTTGGAATACAGAAGCCTTGACTTCTATGTCTTTCCCTGATGGTAAGCATTGTGCTTCCTCATCAGAAAGGAATGGAGGAAACATCTGTTCACCAAGAAAGTAGCCTTCTATGGTCTTATTTTTTTTCCCTTTTGTGGGCATTTTCTCAGCCTGTTACTTGACTTCTGAGATTCCTCTCCACCCCCACCTAGATCTGCCCAGCTAGTGCTTGGGGTGTGAGATTCAAATGCTGCTCCCCAGGCTCACGGCTTTCAGTGGAAGGTGGGGCTGTTATTCAGGGTAAGATTAAATTCAGGTTCTCAGGAGGGGGCAGGGCCAGCTCCCAGGGCTCAGTTCCCTCACGGGGTTTATATGGAGATCTTCAGTAATGGATCTGAGGTCCTGCCTGCTCCGGGAGCCCCTGGCTGCTGCTGCCTCTGCTGCTGCCTCCCAAAGGGTCCTGAGTTATGGAGACACCCTGCTCCCCTCTCAGCCAGTCCAGTAGTCTCTCACTGACCTGTGTGCCTGTGGGTGGAGGGACCTTCACGGCCCCCAGATATTCTGTCCCTGAAGCCTGATCAGATCTGCTCCTCTCAGTGCTGTGTGGCCAAGGTAGGGCTGGGCTCTGCTCCTCTCCCGTGTGCAATGGACCCCTGCTGTCAATTCTTCAGGGCTCTTTGGAACAGAAATCTCCTCCACTCCATTGCTGCGTGGCTTCCACTGCTCCAGAATTTGTTGGGAGTTCTTTTTACAGGAAATTTATGGGCTGTGGGTTTGGAGCTAGCATATGTGAATCTTTCTACTCCACCATCTTGGCTCCTCCCCCGCAGAGGCCCCAATCCTACTTTTTAAGGAGCTCTAATCTTCAGTGAATTTTTATATATCTTTTTCCATTTGACTGATTCTGCTTGTCAAGGCATTCTTCTCTCCACTAGATTTTTGTGCCTCCTTTACCATTTGGCATAGGCTGTTTTTTTAAGGTGTTATTTTCTTTAGTATTTTTTTTATGCCTTCTCTATCAAGCTATTTCTACTTTTTTTATGATTGTCTTGCCTCACTCTCACTCCTCTATCCAATTTTTCCTCTACCTCTCTCAGTTGATTTTGAAAATTCTTTTTGGCCTCTTAAACAGCCTGAGACCAATTTATATTTTTCTTTGAGACTTTGAATGCAAGAAGTTTGACTTCTTTTGAGGGTTTATTTTGATCTTCCTTGTCACTGTAGTAACTTTCTTTGGTCAAAATAACTTTCTTTGTTTCCTCATTTCCTAGTCCATTTCTTGATTTTTAATTCTATGGAAAAGTGGAGCTGCTTTCCAGTCAGAGGGATTACTGTCCCAAACATCAGGATTTTTGTGCAATTTGTTCTGTTTTCAGAGATAATTCTGGGAATCTAACATGTTTTTAGCTCTTCACTTCAAAGTTGTATGATCTAGGAAGAAGTGTGTTTACTACACTCCTGTACTGTCCACTGGTTTGTGAGCAATCATAAGCACTTTTCAACTTTGGAACTGTGACCAAGGTCCCTGCTCCACTGTGACAACAAACTCTTCTATACTAGCCCTCCTCATTGCATGGGGGTTAAGATAAGGACTGTGACCCAGATCTAAGTATATTCAATACAACAGAGTCCTTACCCTGACGCCAATAAAAGGACTCCTGTAAATTCCCTTCTGAACCATTGTCCAATCCCTTACTATCTATGGACTGAGAAGTCTGGAAATCTCTATCATTGCCATTGACTCAGTGGCCTCGAGGACTGATCTTGATTTTCTTGGACTGTTTCTGGACTGGACTGATCTGCACTTGGACAATCTGTGCTACACTATGCTCCTTTCTCACCCTTGTGCCATAGACCTTTCCTGCTGATCTTCTAACTTGTCTTAAGCTGGCAAATTATTTCACTCTGTCTTTTGGTGGGTTCTCTCACTCTGGAATTTTTTTGAGTCATTACTTAAAGGTATTTGGAAGAATTTTGGTCAGAGCTTAGGAGAGTCTATGCTTTTACTTTGCTATCTTGGCTCCACCTCTACTCCACTCTGTTCTTTTAAGTAGGAATGCTTGAAAATATGCTATTTCTCTAGATTTCCATTTTTTCCCTGAAAGATTATTTTCATTTTTTGGGGTGGGGGGGTAGGTGATTCTTGGTTGTAATCTGAACATTTTTGCCTTCTGCTATATCATATTCTAAGCCCTCTGATTTTTTAGTGTAGAGGCTTCTAAATCCTATGTAATTCTGATTGTAGCTGCATGATATTTGACATTTCTCTTTGACTGTTTTTAGTACTTTCTCCTTGATATGTGAGCTCTTGAATTTGTCTCTGATGTTCCTGAGAGTTTTCATTTTGGGATCTCTTTTAGGTGGTGATCAGTGGATTCTTTCAGTTGCTATTTTGCCCTCTGGTTCTCATATACCAGGCCAGGTTTCTTTGATATTTTCTTGAAAGCCTTTCTCCAGGCTTCCATTTATTTATTCATTCATTCATTCATTTATTTGTCTATCTATCTATTTTTTTATCATGACTTTTAAGTAGTCTAATAATTCTTATATTATCTGCCCTGGATCTATTTTCTAGGTCAGTTTTTTTTTCATTTTTTCTATGTTTTTAACTTTTTTAAAATTTTGTTTTATCATACTTTGATGTCTTATAGAGTCATTAGCTTCCACTTGCTCAATTCTAATTTTTAAGCATTTGTTTTTCTTCAGTGTGCTTTTGTACTTCTTTTTCTATTTGTCCAATTCTATTTTTAGGGAGTTATTTTCCTTGGCAAATTTATGTATATCTTTCAATGCTATTGACTCTTTTTCTCCCATGGTTCTCTTACATTACTCTCATTTATTTTCCCAGTTTTTCTTCTACTTTTATAATTTGTTTTTTAAAATCCTTTGTAAGCTCTTCCAGGAATTCTTTTTTGGTCCTGAGACCAAATTACATTTATCTTTTAGGCTTCAACGTAGTCATTTTGACACTGTTGTCCTCTTCTAACTTTATACTTTGATCCTACCTGTCACCATAGTAAATTTCTATAGTCAAGTTCTTTTCTTTTTTTCTTTTCTTTAACTTATTTTCCAGCCTTTTTTTTGTGACTTAGTGTTTTTATATGAGAATTGAACTCAGGTCCTGCACTGTCCCAGGCTTTTTGTGCTAGGACTCAGGGTCATACTATTAGCTTTCCCTGGACTTCAGGACTTGCCTGTTTGTTTTCTCTGGAGGGCATGCTACCCTTCTGACTTTTACTGGGAGGTGGGTCCTTTATTAGAGTTACCATTTCTGGGAGTAAGATTTAACTGCTGACCTGCCACAGGGATGATACCTTTCTACTGGATTGCTGTGGTGACAGAGTCTTTCTGGTGGGTGGCCTTCAGAAGGGTTCTTGTTGCTGGTCTATTCCAGGGGTGAGGCCCAGTTGCTAGGTTGCTATGGAAACAGTGTCTTTTCTGCTGGAAAGTCCCAGGGGCAGGGTCTCATTGGTGGCCTGCCCTAGGGCATGGCTATACCAGAGTTTAGCAGTATGTTAAATGTCTCCCTGGTTTCTTGTGCTGGGGGTGGGGTCACTAGGGTGGGCCTTTCTGTGTCAAACAGACTGATCACTTGCCTCGGTGGGTTGGTTTGCTGGTTTGCAGGAGGATGCTCCAGGCTTAGAGTATAGCTGCATGCTACCTATTGTGAGGGCAACTGCTGCTTCTGCTGATTTTAGACTTCATTCCCCTCCTACTTCAGTGAGACAGACCTTTCCTGCTTGGCTGGTAAGCTGCTTCAATGTTCCTAGATCAATTCTGAGGCAGTTTTCTCATTGTTTGGAAAAGAGTTTTCATAAGGTTCCTTCCTCACTCTGCTATCTTGGCATTAGAAGGCCTAGCAATACATTATTAAAGGACCATTTTTAAACAGTTAGAAAGAGAGACAGTGAATGGCTTCATTAGGAATAGATCATGACACACTAACTATATTTCTTTCCCCATACTCCTCAACCCCACAGGAGTAAGTGATTGAGAGATCAGTCTACTGCTATTAATACAGTGTCTCAGAATTTCTGCAAGGTATTTGATAAAAGTCTCCCAGTATATTTTTCCAGACAATATGGACAAGTATGAGTTATATGACAGTGTAGTTGCTTGGGTTTAAAGCAGGTTGAATAACCAGATTTAAATGATCATCATCAGTAAAGTGAGGAGATTGAACTGAATGACCTCTTAGATTTCTTTCAGCTTTAAATGTGTGATCCCACAATCTTTTTATAATAGTATTAAACAAATCATTGTCAAACTAGATATTTCTGGTGGATTGTATGAGTTATCTATTCTTTGTCTTGCTCTGTTTAATATTTTTATCACAACTTGGATAAAAGCATAGATTACATGCTTATCCAATTCACAAATAAAAATTCCAGGAGGTTATAGCTAACACATTTGATGACAGAACTGGGGTACAGACAGATCTTACTGAGGTAGAACAATGTGCTGAGTTGTGTAAGATGGATTTTAATAGGAAAAACGTCCTACCCTTGGGTTCAAAAAAGCAGCTGTCCAAGTAAAGGATGGGTAAAGGATAGATTTGACAATAATTCATGCGAATGAGATTTGGGGATTTTAGTGGACTGCAAACTCAATAAGTGTCAGAACCATGACATGGGGGACAAAGGAGTTTGGAGAAAATCCAGTGGCCCAAATGAGAGAGATGTTACACTGTAGTCAAAACACACTATAGTGCTATATTGAGTTCTGGATGCAATTATTAAGAAGAATTATAAAGGAAGGTTACCAGGATGGTGAGGAGATTAACAGTATCTCAGATGCAGAAAGGATCAAAGAGGCTATCTAGTTTAACTTATACCTGACTGAGAATGCCCTTAACACCATCTCTAACCAAACCTAATCATCCCGCCTTTCCTGCAGCCCTCCAGTAGGAGGGAACCTGCCACCTATTCCACTTTCAACCAGGTTCTGTTGTTATGCAGTTTTTCATGATGCCCACCCAAAATCTACTTCCCTGCCACTTCTCATATTTCTGTTCTCCAGTATCAAGCAGAACAAGTCTAAACATCCCTTTCCCACATCACAAATCCATTCAAATTCTTGATGACAGTTATCAGACTCCCCTCTTAATCTTCTCTTTTCCAGTCTACATATCTCTCATTATGGCAGTTCACTTTTATGTAATATGATCTGAAGGATCCTCACCATTCTAGTCATTTCTCCCCATCATATTGTAAATTCCTTGAGAGATGAGACACTCTTTTGCAAAACCTGTTGCTTAGCACAATTCCTGGCACATAATATATGTTTATTTAATAAATGTTTACTGGGCAGTTAGGTGGCATAATAGAGTATTGAGTCTGGAGCCAGAAAAACCTGAGTTCAAATCTGATCTCAGACACTTCTCAGCTGTATGACTTTAGGCAAGTCACTTATCCCCATTTGCTTCAATTTCCTCATCTATAAAATGAGCTGGAGAAAGAAGAAGGAAGGAAAAAATACCACAGTATCTCTGCCAAGAAAACCCCATGTGAGGGTCATGAAAAGTCAGATGCTACTGAAGTAACTTAACAACAAACAACCAGAACAAGAAATGCTAATTGACAAATGACTGACTCTCCATAGCCAATAATAAAATGACACTGGGGCAGAACAGAGCAGAACTACTCCATCCCTTGTTTTTGACATAATAACCTTTCAATGCAGGCTAAGATTGCAATATTTTTTTAGCTGCTATGTCACAGCATTGACCCATCTTAAGACTGTAGTCTACAAACCTCCTCCCCGCTTCCTTCAGATGAAGATAGATTGGAGGAGACTAGTGTGGGCATGGGGAGTGTAATAGCTATTTTCGTGTATCTGAAAGACTGTTATATGGAATAGGTTTTGACTTGTTTTGCTTGTCTTAGAAAGCAGAATGAAGAGCTTTAGATTGAATGTAAAGAAATTTTTCTTAATGATGAGAATATCCAGAAGTGGAATGTGAGGTGCTGAGTTCCCTATTTCTGTTGGTCTTCCAGAAGAGTCTGTATGACCATTTCTCAGAGATATTTTTGAGGTGAATGCTGCTCAGTCATAGAAGTTAGGCTAGATGACTCTGAAGGTTTCTCCCAACTCTGAGATTTTATGATTCTCTGAGAAGTAATGTACAGGTACTAAAGGAAGACCCAGGCTTTGGGAATTAAGGAAACCCAATAGAACCACTAGGGAGTGAACAGAGACAGAATACAGTAGAGAACTCTTAACTGACAGTCTTTTGCATAGGTTTAAATCATTCATCTGCCACTGCTTAAATATATGTGGTTTGGAATCATATTCCACAAAAGTTTAACCTGTTTTCTTAATTCAATAAGCATTTATATAGATAGAGAGCATGAGCAAGAGAGAGAGAAAGAAATGGAGAGGAGAGAGAGAGAGAGAGAGAGAGAGAGAGAGAGAGAGAGAGAGAGAGAGAGAGAGAGAGAGAGAGAGAGAGAGAGAGAGAGAGAGTGGGGGAGGAGATGCACTTATTATGTACCAGGAACTATACTGGGATTGCAAATACAAGAAAAAAAAGATAGTACTTACATTCTAAGGAGGGAAGATAACACATAAAACAGAGTTAAAAAGTAAGGTGGGGAGGAGATAAGGAGCAAAAGAACTTTATTAAGCATCTACTATGTGCAATACTCTTGTATGGGCACTGAGATTACAACAACAAAAATGAAAAAGTCCTTTCTCTTAAGGAGCTAGCATTCTACAGTGGAGTGCAGGATAGGATGGCAGAGGCTTAATATATGCACTGAAAATTCAGTATAAAGTCATTTTCTTAGGGTATATGTAGGAAGGGTACTGAAAGGAGCAGGAAGAAGTGGCCTAGTATGGCAGTAGATCAGCCCTGAAGGAAACTTGGGATTGATTCCAGGAGGTAGAGGGGAGGAGGGAGAGTCATCCCTGCATGAAATACAGGTGTTCAAAGAGTAAAGTACATGCCTAGTGCTACCAGACCTCAAATTGTATTATAAAGCAGCAATTATCAAAACCACTTGGTATTGGCTAAGAAACAGAGAAGTAGACAAATGGAATAGACTTGCCACTCACGACACAGTAGGCAAGGAATATAGCAACTTCCTGTTTGATAAACCCAAAGATCACAGCTTCTGGGATAAAAACTCACTGTTCGACAAAAATTGCTGGGAAAACTGGTTAACTGTGTGGCGGAAATTAGGCATAGACCCATGCCTGGAAGAATTTTTTTCTAAAGAAACGATAAAAAAGCATTATGAAATGCAAGATGGATAATTTTGATTACTTTAAACTGAAAAGTTTTTGCACAACCAAACCCAATGCAACCAAAATTTGGAGGGATGTAGTAAATTGGGAAAAAATTTTCATGGCTAAGCTCAGGGATAAAGACCTCATTTCTAGAATATATAGAGAACTGACTCAAATATATAACCATACAAGTCATTCCCCAATTGATAAATGGTCAAAGGATATGAACAGACAATTTTCGGGGGAAGAAATCAAAGATATCTATAATCATATGAAAAAGTGCTCTAAATCACTATTGATTAGAGAGACGCAAATCAAAACAACTCTGAGGTACCACATCACACCTATAAGATTGGCAAACATGACAGAACAAGAAAATGATAGATGCTGGAGAGGATGTGGGAGAGTTGGAACACTAATTCATTGTTGGTGGATCTGTGAGATCATCCAACCCTTCTGGAGAACGGTTTGGAACTATGCCCAAAGGGCTACAAAAATGTGCATACCCTTTGACCCAGAAATATCGCTACTAGGACTGTATCCCCAAGAGATTATAAAAACGGGAAAGGGTCCCACATGTACAAAAATATTTATAGCAGCACTCTTTGTGGTAGCCAAAAACTGGAAGTCAAGGGGATGCCCATCAATTGGGGAATGGCTGAATAAATTATGGTATATGAATGTAATGGAGTACTATTGTGCCATAAGAAATGATGAACAAGATGACTTCAGGGAGGCCTGGAAGGACTTATATGACGTGATGCTCAGCAAAAGGAGCAGAACCAGGAGAACTTTGTGCACAGCAACGACCACAGTGTGCAAGAGTTTTTTCTGGTAGACTTGGAACTTTGTAATAACACAAGAACTTACTGAGAAAAAAAAAATCCCCATGTCGGTCTTCTAAGGCAAAATGCCTTCCACACTCAGAGAAAGAAATATGGAAGTCATTCACAGAATATAGCAGATCATGTTTGTGTGTGTGGGGGTTTCAGTGTATTATGTTTTGATTTGTTATATGATTTCTTCCATTTATTTTAGTTCGACTACATAGCATGACTATAGTGAAAATTTGCTCAGTAGGAAAGTATATGTAGAACCTAAACAGAATTGTATGCTGTCACGGGGAGGGAGGGGGGTAGTGGCGGAAGGGTGGGGGGGGATAAAATCTTAACTTTAAGGAAATGATTGTAAAACATTAAAAAAAAGAAAAAGAAAAAGAAAAAAAAGAGTAAAGTACACAAGCAGAAGATGAAATACCATCTACAAGGTGCATCAAGTGAGGCAATTTGGTTGGACCATAATGTACATGGAAAGGAGCACAACTGAGTCCCAATTAGTTCAAAGATAGAATCCTCTGAAGTCATTGTATTATTTTAATCTTTGCTGAGTATTTTTGTTGGGGTGGAAACAATTACTCTATTTTACCATATTTGCCACATATGGAATAATGCAAATTCCAACCCATGCAATCACTTCATGGATTTATTATTTACAGTAATCTGAACCTTGCTATAATATGCAATGACTGGAAACATGAGCTCGAGCCAGATTGTGAAGGACTTTCAATCCAACCAGGGGTTTGTGTTCTATCCAACTGGCAAGATGTGGAGGTGACCATAGGTACTCAAAGACATGCCAGTAGAGTCTGTGCTTTATAAAGTCCTATCAAACTGTGGGAATGTGGAGTACAGACTGTGTCTTTCCTTCAAGGACTATAATAACACAGCTAATTGTGGAGATGTTCCTTTATAGGCTGCCCCACAAAGGATGAATTTTTATTCAAATCCCTTCTTGGAGAATTGCTACTAAGACATTAGAAGGGCAGTGATCTATCTGGTCACTGGGAGGAGCATCTACACAGAATCAATCACTTGAACAACTGAAGAAGTATTTCCAAGGAAATTGATCAAGGCCTTGTTTTAGCCCAAGATGATAATTTATCATAAACGCTATAAACATAACACTAGCATAAATAACTATGATTTAAGGGATGCAAAGAGCTTTCCTCATAATAACCCTGCAGAGAATGCAACACAATCATCTCCATTTTACAGATAAGGTAACTGAGGCTCTAAGGGGTTTGGTGATGTTTCTATGAGCTAACACCTGAGAAGGGACTTGAATCCAGTCCTCCTGATTCTAAATCCCATAATATTTTGCTTCTTTTCAAGGTATAATAAAAAGCATGCAATCATTCCTTGGCAAGTGAGTACCCAAATCAAATACCAGTAAGTAGTAGAGTCCTCAGGGTAGAATTCTCCTTTTCTTCTCAACTTTTGTTCAAGAACAAGGAGACTGCTGATGTTGCCTTTTTGGAATATATTGAGTAGAAAATATTCTCATACAGTATACATTATCCTGTCAAATTCCCTGCCTCTAAGTATTATTGAGACTGCCACGTGAAACTTGTCAAAGGAAGAGCAGCTCACATGATCACTGGCAGTAAGGGCTGCCATTTCAGTCCTGCTTAAGGACATGAGTTCTCTACCAGTCAGACCAATAAAA
Source organism: Bettongia penicillata ogilbyi (assembly GCA_023548195.1). NCBI lineage: Eukaryota > Metazoa > Chordata > Mammalia > Diprotodontia > Potoroidae > Bettongia > Bettongia penicillata. The sequence continues at coordinate 5,327,701 of JAJHZJ010000107.1, read as the reverse complement.
ATGATAATAATAGCGATAGTCACTCATTTCTTTCATGCTTCACATTATTCCTTTGTTCAGAAACGTTTAGGTTCTCCCCAAACACAAATACTCAGCTTTGTATTCAAGGAACCCACTGACTTTTTCAGCATCATTTCCTATTGCTTCCTTCATTAATTCTGTGCTCCAGCCAAATTACACAACTTTCCTGTAATTCACCACACCATGTCTCACCTCCAAGGATTTGCACAAGCTTCCTCCCTAACAAATACACTCTTTTCATCTCTCTTCCAAGAACCTTTTTCTTTCTTCAAGTCTCTGACAGGGCATGAACTCCACTGTGAAACCTTCCTTGATTCCCTCCTTCCTCAAATTTCCCTGAACTACATTTATTTATGTGTAAACTGAATCTTTGCAATAGAATATAAGCTCTTTGAGAGTAGGTTTTATTTTTTTTTTGTATCTCCAGCACTTAATAAAGCATCTTGCACATAGCTAGTGTTTAATAAATGTTGAATTGTTGTCTGATTACAAGGTACTTTCCTCACAATAGCCTTCTGGGACACATAATTCAAGCACTGTTGTTCAGGGCATACTCAGGAGATAGTGGGTTTCTTATCCCTGGAAGTCTTCAAGGAGAGAATGTCAGTAGTAGTCTAGAGTGAATTCCTGTACTAGGGAAAGCTTTGTGTGAGCTGACTTCCCAATTCTCTTACAATTATGGGATTTTCTAATTCAAGAGTGAAGTTTTTTGGGGTCGTGGAACCCTTTGACAATCTTATGAAGCCTATGGACACTTTCTCAGTAATATGCTTTTAAATAATTGAATAAAATGCTAAATTTAAGTTAGAGGTGGCTGAAAATAAAAAAAAAAATGTAATTCCCCCCCTGAGATCTCTCTGTATCAATTAAGGGTATATAGACCTCTATGAGCTCTTGCTCATATTCAGTTATCCTTGATATAGAGATGAAGAAACCAATTAGTGACTTCTTATGGTCACATGACTAGTACATTAGTAAGTGGCAAATGTCTTCAGAATCTGTCCTGTGTTATTGTACTTCATTGCAATGTCCTACTAGAGATGAAACTGTTTAGCATAAGTAATATGAAAATTCTAATAAACTGAAAAAAATGGTATCTTTCATTGTCTCTCTCTATCTGTTTTTCTCTGTCTCTTTCTCTTTGTGTTTGTGTCTGTCTCTCTGTGTTTCTGTCTCTGTGGCTCTGTTTCTCTCCTTTTGTCTCCCTCTAACTGTCTGTCTCTCTTTTTTCTCTCTCTGTCTCTGTGTCTGTGTTTCTCTGTCTCTATCTCTCTGTCTCTCTGCCTGTCCATCTCTGTTTGTCTCTGTCTGTTTCTCTCTCTTAGTCTCTGTCTGCCTCCCACACACACATACACACACACACTTTCATATAATGGAGGTATTTCTAAATAACATCATCTCTTCAGGATGTTACAATCTGATACCTAGGTAGACATGGGCAGCTTTGCCTAGGCACCAAGCATCTGAAAGGGATCCAGGCCAAGCTGCTATGTGGAGATTTTTACCTTCCATCCAAGTATCTGTTGTCACGTAGCCACAATCCATAATATGGTTGAGGTTGTCACAAAATAAGATTATGGGCATTGCCTAAGGGATCAAAAGAGAGGAAATGCTTTCTTGGGACATGTTGATTCTCAGTACCTTAACCTTTAAAAACCATATCCAATAGCAATTCCACTTGTAAAATGACTCCAGTTTTACTTCTGTTTCTCACAATTAGGACTTACCCAGGACTGGTTTTAACCTTTTCCCCTGCCTTACACTGACAAAAGTTTTATAAATTTAAGTGAAAATCCTTTAGAGTTGCTGATAAGCATAACTGAAACTCACAAGAAACCCAAGACTTCTTTATATTTTGTAATTTTAAAAAACAAACTTAAATGCAAAACAAGAAATGAAATAGAAATAAACCTAAATATCAAAATTAAAATAATACAAAACAAAAGAAAGAATAGCTTTGCCATGTGCACAGCAGAATGTAAGAGAGAATTCAAAGTACATAAAGCAGTACATTTTTATTTCAAGAAAATATATAATAAATACTATGTGTTGTATTGAGAGCTGTCTATCTTTGCTTCCTTGTAAGTTTTCTTTTGTTCTCCACCGTACACTTTGTTTTTTTCCCCCTTCTCCTCACCACAAGACTGCAATTAAGTGCAGATGTGTATATATATATATATAAAATTACCTCTTGAATGCATCCCCAAAGTAAGTTTCCAGTACTACTAGCCCTCTCGCCCATCAAATTCCTCTTTCTGTTCTTCCTCTTCCACCTCATTTGTTCTTGATGATGATTTTTTTTAGCTGTTGCTAAATGGTTTTACTTTGGTCTATTCCAATCTTTTTTGCAAACTACCTAATTACTAATAACCATCTTAGACATATGTTTTACTTTTCCTCATACAACAAAGTAAATAGCCTGTTCTTATTGAGTCCCTTGTTATTAGTCTTTCATATATACCTTATATTTCTCTTGGCCTTTGTATGTCAAATCTTCTATTAAGTTCAGTTGTTTTTTTAAACAAAATCCTGAAGTTCTGACAATTCATTAAATCCTCTTTTTTTCATTCAGTATTATGCTTAGCATTACTGAATATGATATTTTCTGCGAGAACCCCAGTTCTTTTGCTCTTTGATATATAGTGTTCTAGTCACTACTAGCGAGAGGGCTAGTAGTACTGGAAACTTACTTTGGGGATGCATTCAAGAGGCAATTTTATATATATACACACACACACACACACATATATATATATATATATATATATATATATATATATACACACATCTGCACTTAATTGCAGTCTTGTGGTGAGAAGGGGGAAAAAACAAAGTGTACGGTGGAGAACAAAAGAAAACTTACAAGGAAGCAAAGATAGACAGCTCTCAATACAACACATAGTATTTATTATATATTTTATTGAAATAAAAATGTACTGCTTTATGTACTTTGAATTCTCTCACATTCTGCTGTGTCTTTGTTTTTTAACAGTTGTAATCAATTTATTAAAAGAGATGATTGATTAGACTTCTTCAATGATGACTTCAATTTCTACACCTGGTTCAATTCTGATAGAAGTGATCTGTTTAGCAATTTTAGAAAGATCATGGAAATCAATAAGACTTTTCGGGATTCTCATCTGGAACTGATCCCAATTTGTTGAACCCTCACATCTAAGAGGTTTTTAGTTGTGATTCGCAGTGTCTTAGTAGGAATTTGAACAGGCCTCTTCACTTTCAATTCTTTTCTTTGGTTCCCCTAATTTGGTTAGCATAAACTTTCTTGAGTGATTTCCCATTACGATTAGTGAGGTGATTTGGATCTGGTGAATGGCTGTTTTGGATTCCAGAAGTGTTTTGCTGCTGTCTTTGAATGCCATCTCAGTGAAGCAGCTTCTGGACCAACTCACTGCTCAGTAAGAGTGAAGAGGAGTGAGTAAGGAGAAGAGGCAGGTATTGTCAACTCCACATGGCTGTCGAGATGGTACCTTAACTAAAGAAGGACCTGTGGTCTTTTAATGTCGCTGCTGCTAGGTCTTGTTTGATTCTTAAAAGTGGCACCACAATATTTAATATTTTCTTGTTTCTCATAATATTCTATTCTTGTGGTAGAGGTTTCAGACTTTGACTATGATGTTCCTGTGGTTTTTCCTCATAGGATTTCTTTTAGCTTGTGGGTGGATTTTTTTCTATTTCTACTATCCCCTCTTGATCTAATGCTTCAGGATAATTTTCTTTATTTCATGTATTATCATATCAAGATTTTTTTTTTGTTCGTAGTTTTCAGGTAGTCTGATTATTCTGATGTTTTCTCTTCTTGATCTGTTCTCCAGTAAGGTTTATTTTCTTTTTTTATGAAATGTTTTGCATTTTCTTCTACTTTTTCATTCTTTACATTCTGCTTTATTATGTCTCAATTTCACATGCCTTCATTCCTTTCCCCTCCCTCAATCCTGTTTTTCAAGGAGTCTTTTTCTTCCTTAACTTTCTGGATCTTCTTTTCTAAATGATTGTTGCTTTTCTAGTTGACTTGCTTTTCATGTCTTCTAGTTTTGCTTGGTTTGTTCTTAATTTTTTTTATTTTTTCCTCAGTCTCTCTAATTTGATTTTTAAAATCTTTTTAAAAAAATTCTCTATGAATTTTTGGGGAAGCAGGTGATCATTTGACATTACTCTTTGGGAGTAGAAGAGGGTTTCTTTCCTTTTAGTATCCTTTTCTGAAAATGAACTCTGGTCTTCCCTATTCCCATATTAACTTTCTGTGGTTGAATTCTTTCACCTTTGCCTGATCATTTTTTTTAATTAGTAGTAACATATTATTTTGTAATTAGCTCTAACCCTGAGATAAAGAGAATGTTGTCTTTGGCCTCAGATCCTCCTTCAGTTCTCCCCTCTTGCCTAGAACTAAAACCAAGACCTCCAGCCTCTAGTAAGTGCCAACAACTAGCAACATTACCCCCCACTGCTTCTGCACTCATTTGGTGTGTGCTGGTTCCTTCTCACTAAGAACCACTAAGTCTCCACAGCATATCTGAGTCTGGCCTTCCTTGGCAGTAAAGGTTCCCTCATTCTTTCCCAGCTCAGATGGCCAACTCCTCTCACTGTCTTGAGGGGGGCAAAAGTTTCTGTGGCTGGGGCCAAGGCTGTCTCCCAACCCAACTAAGCCAAAGGCTCTCCATTTGTTGTTTAAGCAGAACTAAGCTAAATGTGTTTATTCTACACAAGGACCAAACCCTTCACTCAGGGATTTTTCCTCAGATCTTCTCCAGTTGTCCCAGGAGGATCAATATTCTGCCCCTATTCTTATTTATTTTTACTCCTCTTTGTTAGCCCCAAGAGAGCTTGGAATTTTCTGACCTCCACCATTTTTCCAGAATTCTCTCTCCCAAGGACTTCTTTATTGAAAATATAAAAGAGAGGGATGGGAAAAGTGGAGAAAAGAAAGAGAAGGGAAAAAGGAAAGAGGGAGCTAGAGAAAGGAGTTGAAAAAAGGCAGTTCAAGGAGGGAAGAGAAAGGAGAAAACAAGAAGAGAAAATGAAGTAAAAGAGGGAGGACAGAGAAAGAAGGTAAGCAAGAGGAGTAGTAGAAAGAGAAAGGGGATGAAGGGAGATGGAAAAGAAAACGGAGAAGAGGAGAAAACTAAAGAAAGAAAGGCTGAGGGAGAGGGAGGGAAAAGGAACAAGATAGAAGAAAAAATGAGCTAGTGAAAATGACCAAGGAAGAGAGAATGAGGAAGACAACGGAAAGATGGCAAAGGGAGAATGGAAGAGAAAGGAGCAAGAAAAGGAAGGGGAGAGGAAAGCAGTGAGATAGTAAGAAACGGAATAATAAAGGAAGTAAGAGGGATGGAGAAAAAGGCAAGTAGAAGAAAGAGAGGAGAGTTTATCAGAAGGCAGGTAGTGACTGAGAGACAGAAAAAAAATGGAAGGAGAGAGCAACAGTGGGCATTTTTTGGTGTGTAGTAGGACTCTAAGAATTATTTCCAAGCACCACATTCAATTATTGACCACTCCAACCTCAAAGTAGATTAAAGAGTAGGGACATTTTTTTCCTTCAGACCATCTGGTGAGACTCCAGGCTCTTAAACTGGAGGACTAATATGGCAGCATTTATTCAGCAGATGCCTGCGTGAGCAGCTTATCCTATTTTTTTTTTTTAAATTGCATGCAACCATCTTGATAATACCCAGTGGCAGGGAATTTGACAGGTTAATGTATACTGTATGAGAACATTTTTCCCTCAATCCATTCTAAAAAGGCTGCATCAGCGATCTCATTGCTTCAGGGCATAAGTTGAAGGGAGGAGGCAGATTCTATTTGGTGCTTTTTAACCACTAGTTATTTTCCATTGCTCTGTCATTGGAGTTCTTATGCCACATGGACTGGCTAGCTCCAATCTGTCACAGGACTACAAACCCTGTATGTAATCTTTTGGGTGAAAGTCAGCTAACAAATGAATATGGTATCACAAACATGTTAGAGTCTATGATATGAGTTGGATAAGTACCAATACACTACTGGAAAAGAGGGTAGAAACATCAAGGAGGGCATTCTACTGAGGGTGTGTTGGTGGTATCATCTTCACATATATGAATGGACAGCACACATTTTAAAGTAGATTACTGGTCTCTCTTCCCCACACCCAGGATTGTTGAAAGAATCAAATGAGATAGTCTTTCAATATTTTCAAAAGAGCATAGATTATAAGATCATAAATCTTGAACAAGAAAGGACCTTGGAGTTCATCTATAGTACCTTCTAACCACAGAGTGGTCTATAAATGTCAGGTATCATTGTTGCCATTTTATATATGAGAAAATGGAGACTTAGAAAACTCAAGTGATTCCACCATTGTCACAGGCTCCATAAGTGTCTGAGTTGGCAGTTTCAGTCTAGATCTATTAACTACAAGTCCAGGGCTCCCTCCTCATTTTGATTCCTTCAATTTGAAGAGGGTACCATCACCTACCTTTACCTATAAAGTTAATTTCTTGCTCCATGGATTATTAGCATCTCTTGGACATAAAATAACCACTGAGAAACAGTTCAGGAAGTAGGATATGTAGAAAAAAAATAAAAATTATTGACCAAGGAATTGATTTTTAATTTGAACAAAAAAACTCATAATTTGGCTCTTATGAAAAATTGAATTATTAAAAAAATCACAAATTCACCTATGATGCAAAAAGCCTATTTTTCACCATTAAGGCAGAATTAAAGTACATGGTATAGGTAAGGAGTTTAAAAAAATAGAGCCCTCTGCAGTCTTCATAGGTTGCTATGACATGACTATTGTAGACTTGAAAATTTTACTTTTCCTTCCAACTCTCTCCAAGTCCCCATCAACCATGCCCACTAAAATGCCTTCTGACAACAAGAATATTTATTCTTCTTTGACTTAATGTCATCTTAACCAGCTCCATACACAAGCAGATACCTGTCTGTAGTGAGATTTCAATAATAAGTCCTTAAGAAATAACACCAACTCCAAGGGCAATCTTCAGTTGTCCTGATCTTTATCTCAGACCAGCTGGACTTAGTTGACTCTGGAGAATGAAGTGAGACTGATGACTTGGCACATCCCTCTCTCACTTAAATCTAGTTAGCTTGCTTGTCATGGAATCACCTCCCTGAGGTCATGGTCCTCCTTGAGAAGGAAAGGCAAGCAACAATGACACCACTTGCTCCAAAACCCATTTGGAAAACCATGGAATTTCCAAATTGGAAGACATCTTAGAGCCTACCAAGTCATCTAGTTTAATTCAAATCTGTACAAGAATCACTCCATCAACGCCCTTAACAAGTTGGCATCTAGCCTCCACTGGAGACTTATAGTCGTGGAGAGTTAACTTCCTCCAAAAGTAGTGGAACAGTTCTAAAGTCCACAAGTAATGTTGAGAGTTTTTTCTGACATATATTAGTTTGAATACATGTTTTTATTAATATTTAAATGTTTTCATTTTCAGAGTACAGCTCCAGCACAGATGATAATAGATGATCCTGAGCTTATCATTTATAACTGTATCAAAATAGCCTTATTATTGGAAATTTCTATAGACTTTTAACCAACTGGTCAGCAGTTTGTGCCCCTCACCCACCATGAGATCCAATCTGATATCTGACTATACAACTATTATCTATCATCTTTGTTGTGTTACTTATCCAGAACATTTTTGAATGAGCTCTGAAACATCTGACATACTTTATCAGAGGTCTTCATAAATCATGTGATTCCACAAGAAGTATTTGCTTTCCTCGTATATATTCGACATGTTTAGCCATGATGCTATGCAAAATTTCCTAGGAAGTTTCTCACACAGTCTTCCTTATTTATTCATTCAGCAAAATTTTATTATTTTCTTTTACATGGTAGATACTGTGCAAGACAATGGGGATGCAGATTGTTTTTCTTTTAAAAAGGTCATGACTCGGCTTCAAAGAGATGGCATTCTACTAGAAGGGTACAATACAGATAAATATGATACAATGTGGTATGTGATGTTTCCAATGAGAGTTCCAGGAAAAATATTCTAGGATAATTTAAAAAGAGAGAACAAACACTACCTTCTGGGAGCAGGTGGGGGAAGAGGTGAAGTAAATCGGGGAAGGATTTACTAAAAAAATGGTATTTGAGTTGTACCTGGAAGGAAATGAATACTGAAAAGCAGAGAAAACCAAAACAATGAAATACATTTGATTAATATTGTATTGCTTACAAAGTGCTTTCGCAAAAAGCCCTGTAAACAGTATGAGGAACAAGTTGAGTCTAGGTTTACAACCAGTGATAAATAAAGTTATATTATTTAATTTATATTTATATATAATTTAATTTATATAAGAATAAATTTAAAGTCTAGATATGCCACGTTCAGTTGGGGGAATAGTTGGGTATCTTACTGTCTGGTTTCATTGAAACAAATAGCCATTGAAGGAGAGAATTGTGAATAAGGCTAGAAATATAGACTGGAATCAGATTGTGGAGGGTCTAAAATGCCAAGTTAAAGAGGAGGTATTTGAAAGCTATCAAAAGTAATAGAGAGCTGGTGAAGAGGTTTATAGGAGATTGAACCAATCAAACTATGTCTTAAGAAGATAATTTTGGAAGCTCTGAATGAAAGCTTGGAGAAGAGAAAAAATGGAGGCGAGAAACAACTTCGGAGATGAGAGCTGATAAGGCCTTGAACTAGCGGTGGCTCTGTGATTGGAGAGAAGGAGGCAAATGTTAGAGGTGTCATGTAAGTAATACAGTTGACAGTATTTGGCAAATGATTGGTTGTAAATGAGAGAGAGGAAACAGTCAGGTTCATTTCAACCCAATTCAATAAATATTTATTAAGTATATAAGTAATTGTGCTAGGACATAGAAGTAAAAAAACATATAGAAAATGAAAAGTCTTTATCCTCAAGGAACTTACATTATCACAGTCATCAATATCACAGTCAATAACATTTCTATTGTACTTTAAGGTTTTCAAAGTGCTTTAAATATGTTATCTCATGTGATCCTCACAGTAAGCATGCAAAGTAGATTCCACTATTATCCTCATTTTAACGATGAAGAAATGGCTGAGAACGATTAAGTACTTTGCTTTGGGTCATACAGCTAATAAATATATAAGACAAAATTCAAATTCTGACTTCCTGACTCTAAGTCCAGTATTCTATCTACTACACCAATGCAGTTGATTCTAACTGGGAGATGCAACAAGCATACAAGTAAGGAACTTCGAGATTTATAAAAACTAATATACTGTGATTTCAATAGAGAAAGAATGCTAGTGACAGGGGGAGGTAGGGATCAGGAGAGGCTTCATAAAGGCATCTGTGCTGTGCTTTGTAGGGAGCCAGGAATTCTAGGAGCTGGAAATAAGAAGGGAGGGCATTACAGACGTGGCATACCATTTATGCAAATACATGGAGGGAAGATATAGGTTATTAAGTATGGAGTATAGATAGAAGGTCAGTTTGACCCCAATAGAATGCCTATGAAGGGAAAAATATGAACCAGAATGGAAATGTAAGCAGGAACAACACTTGAGGTACTTTAAATGCCAGGGTAAGAATATCTTAACCTGAAGGCAATGGGGAACCATTGAGAATTTTTAAGAATAGAGGATAAATAAGGTGAGATCTAATTTTTAGAAATATCAGTTTGGTAAGCTATTTAGATGCTTTCAGAAGGAAGAGAATGAAGGAAGGTAAGGAGAACAGATAAAGAAATTTTTGAAGATTTGAGCCTCCATGTCTGATTGAATGACCCCTTTCAGCTCTAAATCGATGATACTATATTCACATTTTTCTTTATCAGACTCTGCTATCACTTCACCATCTGCTTGCTCTTTCTTCTAAGTTATTGGTAAATTATAAATTATCTACCCTATAATAAGTGAACGTTGAATGACTAAATTGTACTTCATTAAAACTAATGGTGACAGAGGCTATGCCTCATCTTGTGTGTTGGCTTTGCAACATTCTTTCAAATCTATGGATTCTATTTGCTCCTGGACAAAGCGATGAGGACAATTGGGCCCCTTGGCAATATATGTCATATTCGAAGGTGGCCTCAAAATCATCGGACTAATACACTGTATGAAAATAAGCAGTTACATAGCATTTGTCCTTAATGGATTGATAAAGGACAGCTACACAGAGAATGAAGTTGATGTGAAAAGAGGACCACTTTTATCAGGCTTCCCAGAGAGGAGTGTAAGTTGTTTATTCCCATAGATAAATAAACAACGGAAGAAAAGTTAACATCTGGGAGGAAAGTTCCTCCAGGATGTAACAGATGTATCCCAACAACCGAACATATCCTAGGAGCTTTTTAGGATTTAATTACTTGGCAATGTGTTTGATTTGAAGGATAAAATGGAAAGAGGGAAGTACACTGTTGATTCCCTGAGTCTGAAAATAGAAATCTAGTTGCACTTTGTCATCGGTTACATGCTGACATTTCTCTAGGCTCAGAGGTTAACCACTAAACCAAGTTCATCCCATTGCAAATATAAAGTAGCAAAACACCAATTTTTTAAAAATTTTAGGCAAAAGCCCAGGGAGAAGGGGAACAACAGCTAAGCCTACTACATAAGGTCTTTCCTTGGCATCATTTCCCAGAATCCTGATCACTAGGAACATTCTCATCCCAGGAGGGACAAATTACTGGAGCTTGTAATTATTTGCAAATTGAGAGATAAGCAATTTTATCTTTCTCATGTCTAACTTCCATTAGGATGGTGACATCCTATTTCACTTACTGAAACTGTTTTTACACTCTAAGGTGCACTTACTAGATGCTGGTTATTTCCTGATTCTATGCCAGCAATTCTTGTAGCTGTCACCAGGTGGTGCTGCCGTAAACGAGGATGTGTAAACTAGGCGGAAAGACTTCCACTCAAGGCAGGAATTAAAAAAACAAATCTTCCAAAAAGGATCCAGTCAATAATCATTAATTAAGGACCTATTGTGTGTTGTCATACATAAAATACTTTCCTTATTACTCAATTTTACTAAATAATTTTATGAGCATCCGTTCATTTCTTTAATTGCTAGTTTTCAATCTGGCCTTATTCCAGAGCAAAAATGCTTCCAAAGAAATATTTGTATTTATTTATTTTTGCTTTTCCAAGTCTTTTAGAGTTTTGCTTTTAACAGATAGCAAATATCAGAACAGTTTTCAAAATCCTCTCTGCTATGTTTACAATTCTTCAGGTTGTGATTCAGTTATCCTTTTACTTGGGCACTTCTCTCCTGGGGGTAGAAGGAGGTCTCATCTTGAGCATCCCTCCACCTCTTTCTCCCATTGGTGAGTTCCATCCGACACTTCCATTTTGGAGATAGGTCTAGGCTGGTCAGACTTTTTCCCCTCCCTGTTGTTCTTCTGACTCTATAAACTTTACCACAATTCCCCAATATGAGTACATTCTCCCCAGGTCCCTTTAAACTCCCTTTGGTGTATTGTCTTTCCCTATTTAGAATGTAAGCTCCTTGAGGGCAACAGCTGTTCTTTTTGCTTGCATTTGTATCTCCATTGCTTAACACAGTGTCTGGTCGCATTATTTGTTTCAATCATGTCTGGCAATTCATGATGCAATTTGGGGTTTTCTTGGCAGTGATGCTGGTATCGTTTGCCATTTCCTTCTCCAGTTTATAACGAGAAAACTGAGGGACATTTCACAGAAAAATATATGCAGAATAATAAAGAAACATCAGGTAAGATTAAACAAGCTATCACAAAGGACTCATTGAGGAAATTGTTCGTGGAAGCTTTCATTCTTTGTGGTAGATATAATATTCATGAAAACAGAAAATTGAGAGGAAAATTGTATTTACAAAAATGAATTTTTAGTTTGTCTGGATCTCTGTCAAGCAGAAAGAACACTGGAATTTTAGTCAAAACACCCAAACTCAAAACCTGACTCTACCACTTAATATCTGGGTAGTCTTCATAAAATTATTTAATCTCTTCAAGACTCAGTTTCTTTACCTGTAAAATGTTGTTCAGTCATTTTCAGTCATGTCTCTTTGAGACTCACTTTGGGGTTTTCTTGGCAGAGACACTGGAATGGTTCACCATCTCCAGATCATTTTACAGATGAAAAGAACTGAAGCAAACAGGCTTAAGTGACTTGCCCAGAATCACACAAAGAGTAAGTGTATGCGCCAGACTCAAACTCACAATGATGAGTCTCCCTGACTCCAGGCCTGGCTCTCTAGCCACTGCATGACCTAACTGCCCCTCACCTGTAAAATAGGGATATTAATTTGTGTTCTAAATTGTTAAAAATTAACCTAGCATGAAAAGTAAATGAAATAATGACTGTAAAAATAAAACTGCTAGAACTGAACTTATGGGAGTATAGGTCCCCAAACTTCATATTAGGGGCATGACCCTTTTCTCCTCTAAGATTTTGATGAGTAAAAATTCATAGATTGAACCTTGATACGATGATCTCAACCATTTAAAGAAACATGGAAAGACATACATGAAATAATGACGAGTGAAATGAGCAGAATCAGAATATTGTTTATAGTAATAGCAATATTATTTTAAGAAGGACTTTGAGTGAATATTATTTTGACTATTACAAATACTGAAATTAACAATAAAGGACATGTGAAGAAAAATTATATGCAACCAGTGAAAGAACTGATAAATAGAAGTCTGTAAAGAATAACTTTACATTTGCATATTTTTTGTGTCTAATGGTAACCATGTCTAGGGCAGGAGGGGAGGGAAGAAAAAGAAGGAATTTGTATAACTGCATATTTGAAAGAAATAACAAGTTGTGGATAGTAGACTTGCAGTTTCATGTTCAAGCATCTTTTTTATTGCACTGTATTATGGAAATGCTTGTTTTATTCCATAAAATTAAAAAAATAAAATTTAATTTTTTTTAAAAAGGCTGTCCCCTCAAGGAGCTTACAATCTAATTGGGGGGGGGGACACAACATGTAAATAAATATATACAAACCAATCTGTATACCAGGATCAATGGGAATTAATTGTTTATTCCAGTCACTAGAATAAAAGAGGTTAGGACAAATTTCTAGTAAAGGAGATTTTAGCTGAGACTTCAAGGAAGCCAAGGAGGTCAATCAGTAGACAGAGCAGAAGAGTGAGAGCTTTCCAGGCATGAGGAACAGCCATGGAAAATGTTCAGAGCCAACTGACAATCTATAACATACATTTCTACGTATAACATTTTGCCAAATTTAAAACTAGCCCTGAAAAGTGGTCATTTAGCTTTTTCCTGAAAACTTGCAATTGCCAGTGGCTTGAGGTTGCCTGCTTTGCATGTGGACAGTTGTGATTATTATGAAGGGGACACAAGCAGTGATGACATTATGTCATCATAATGAGATCCATGGTTTCAGAGTATAAATATGAAATGTGGAATTTTTACTTTCTGATCCTTAATTCTACCACCTATTTTGAAGGAACTTGCACCTTAGCTGCAACTTCATATCCAAGTAATCAGTCAATGAATATTCATTAAATACCAGACACATTGTTAAGAATGGGAAGTACAAAGAAAGGTAAAGCCAGTCCCTTCTCTCAAGGAGCTTACAGGGTCTGGGGGGAGATCACATGCAAACAACCATGAATAAACAAGTTATAGACAGGATATATTAGAGATAAACAGTAGAAGGAAGCATTAAAGGGGATTAGGAAAGACTCCTTGTAGAAAGTGACATTTTAATGGGGTCTTAAAGGAAGCCATAGAAGCAGGAAGCAGAAATGAGCAGGGAGAACATTCCAGTGATGGGGAACAGCCAATGAAAATGCCCAGATTCTGGAGTTCCGTCTCCTGTGTGAAGACCAACCAGGAAGGCAGTGTCACTGGAACAAAGAGTATGTGGAAAAGGGAAAGGTGCAAGAAGACTGAAAAGGTGGGAGGGGTTCAGGTTATGATGGGATTTGAAAGCCAAACAGGATTTCAAAAGTGATCCTGGAGCTGATAGAGTGCCACCTGAGTTGATTAAATAAGGGAGTAACTTGGTTAGACATTCACTTTATGAAGATGAATTTAACAGCTGAGGGGAGACCACATTAGAGTGGAGAGAATGATTTTTATTAGTCGTCAATTAATTAGTCAAATATTACACCTAGGTTTTGAGCATTAGTGCCTGGGAGAGTTGTATTCAGGAAAGTTCAAAAAGGAGATTTTGGAGGAAAAAAGAATGAGTTCAGTTGTGGACATAGTGAGGTTAAGATAATAAAGGGGCATCCACTTTGAAATATTTCAGAGGTACTAGGAGATACAAATATTTCCTTGGGAGAAAGTCACAAACACATCCTCATACTCTTTCCTGGTTTTCCTTCTACCTATCTGACCATTTCTCCATATGCTTCATTTGTCTTTGTATCCCCAGTGCCTAGTACATAGGTGGGTATGTAGCATGCTTATAGGTTGTTTGACACAAATACTCCAATGGATTCATGTTACACTGATTTCATTGTGGCTGTGGTACTCCCTCTAGTGAAGTAGATTGTTGTCCACCCATGCCTTCTCTTCCTGGATACCCTATCCTCCAATAAATCTTCTACAGAGGATCTGCCCAATATGCTGGTTACATTGTTCTGCATCTTTTAATATTTCAGACACACCAGGATAATAATCAGAACTCTCCATATGTTATCCTGAACTCTCACTAAACTTATCTGATCCATGAAGAGATTAACACTAAAACTCCTTATGCTCTCCTTGTTCCTCTTTTGAGGGAGTGGTTGTGAAGGAGAGGATATATGGAAGAAATTTCATAGCTTTTTATTTACCTCAAAAATCCTGTAAAATCTCTTATGATTATACAATTAAGGCAATTATTCAAAAACATAAGGGATCATCAGTTTAGAGATGGAAGGGACCATGCTGCTCCATATTTGGTCCTATGTTCATTTTATAAATAAGGAAAGCAAAATACATGGTGGGACAGTTAAGTGATTGGCTGCCTGTGGTCATTCAGCTAATAAGTTTTGGTATCTGAATTTGAACATGTCTTTGTGACTCCAGGTTCAGCATCCTATCAACTACCCCAGTGCTGCTTCTCTGATAGCTAAGATGGGGATAAATCATGATCCTCAACAAACTTATGAATAACTGACATGAAATGAAGCCAAAAGTTTTGAATCTAAAGATTCAAGGACATGATCAATTTGATGAGATCTACATACAACAAATGGGGAAGTGTGCAGGGTAGGTAGATTTTTGGGTGATAAATAAACCAAGTTCCAAGAGAGAACCAATGTTCCCCTTGACTATATCACCTCCAGTCTGAGGGCTGAGTCCTTCAGAAGTTAATTAAATTACATTAGAGTGAGAAAAAATCAGACTGACCAGAGAGTAAGGATTCAGCCTCTCTACTAATCCAGTGGAAAGCTAAATATAGACAGGCTCAGTTATGTTTGGAGACACATCATCAGAAGGCTAGTCACAGGGTGATACATTTTTCAACCACAGGAACTCACAAGTACTGTCTGCTAAGGTAAAGAAGGGCTATCATCTGCATCTGTGAAGGTTCACCTTCAACCAAAAATCAGTATTGAAATATTAAGGTGTTACTTGCCTTTGATCATGCCTATAAGCTGCAGAGAGACTTGAATGTGGGGGTGTATATCCACTGGACCAACATTTTATCCAGATTCTCAAGTTCCAAGGTTTTCCTGTGGCTCTGATGCTTGACAGAGTTTGTGGGGGAGTAGAAGATGAAAACTATAGAAAGAGGAATGTGCCATGGAATGGGGCAGGGGAAATCATTTTGTCTATTATTGTAGAGAGTTATGTTGGCTTCTCTGGATAGCCTTCTTCTGATGCAGAGACTATCTAGGGGCCACATGGATCCTTTGTTTCTTCCCTCTTTCCACTAAAGGAGTGAGTTCAAAACCTCTAATTCTGAGATGAATTGTGAGATCACTTTTGGAAGTCATTAATTGCTGAAGGGGATGTTTTGATCTGGATATTCCAGTAGGCATCTCAAATTCTATGTATCTCCATCTTTTGAACTTCACCATTTCTGTCACAGGTACCACCATTCTCCCAGGAAGTCAAGTTTACACTCTCAGAGTCATTCTGTACTCCTCACTCCCTCCCATTTACATATCCTCCCAGTGCCCCAGTCTTGTTGATTTTATTTTCACAACAACTCTCACATCCCTTTACTTCTCTCCACTCATATGACAACAGTAAGAGGAATTGCAGCTGGTTTTCTGTGGACAGTGAGAGTGGAACTGGAAGGCTGTTACTGGGAAAGAGCAACTGGATTTCCATGCCTATGAGTTGCTAGAGAAGGAGTGGAGTTTGTGTCCCCATAAGGCTTTCATTGGGATCCCTTATTTCCCTTTCATCCCAACCTACTCATTTTTCCTTTCTCCTCTCAAGCCTCACACAGGCTTTAGACAATAGGTGGTGTATTTCTGGAACCTGTGGATTGAACTCTTTCTTTAATGGTTTGGGAGGCTTTGTTGTTTGCCCAGCAATTTGAGATTTAAAAAGGACTAGATTACAAAAATTGCCTGTTGAGGGGTCCAAAATTTTCTAATCTGCAAGAAAAAAAAACTTAGACAGAGCTCTTGGTAAGTAGCACTTTGTTTTGTTTTTTAATCTTAATCTCTTTTTTACACGATTACATGGAAAAACAATTGTAACATTCTTTTACTTTCAAATTTTAAAATCCAAATTCTTTCTTCCTCTGCCTTCAATTCCTCAATGAGAAGTCGAGTAATTTGACATCGGTTATACATGTGGAGTCATACATGTGTAAGTCATTCTGGGAAGGAAAACAAGAAAAATAAAATAAATAAAAAGTGTCTTTCATCTTCATTCAGGCTCTACCAGTTCTTTCTTTGGAGATGGATAGCACCTTTCATCAAAAGTCCTACAAAATTGTCTTGAACCATTGTATTGCTCAGAATAATTAAGATATTTGTAATAGATCATCATACAATTTTGCTTGTACACAATGCTCTCCTGGTTCTGCTTATTTCACTTTTAATCAGTTCATGTAAGTCTTTCCATATATTTTTCTCTGAGAATATCCTGCTAATCATTTCTTAAAACACAATAGTATTCCATCATAATCATACACAACAGCTTATTCAGCCATTTCCCAATTGATGACATCACTTCAATTTCCAATTCTTTGTCACCACTAAAAGAGCTGCTATAATTATTTTTGTCTGCGTAGGTCCTTTTTCCTTTTTTGTTTTTTGTCTCTTTGGGATACAGACCAAGTAGCTGTATTGCTTGGTCAAAGAGTATGCATGATTTTATAGCCCCTTTTTTTTCAGGTTAGTTTCAAATTGTGCTCCAGAATGGTTGAATCAGTATACAACTTAACAATAGTACATTAGTGTTTTAATTTTCCCACATCTCCTCCAAAATTTGTCATTTCCCTTTTCTGTCATATTAGTCAATATGATAAGAATGAGGTCATAGCACAGAGTAGTTATAATTTGCATTTCTCTCATCAATAGCAATTTGGAGCATTTTTTTCATACGATTATATATAGCTTTGATTACTTTGTCTGGAAACTGCCTGCTCATAATTCTTTAACCATTTCTCAATTGAGCAATGACTCTTATTTTTGTAAATTTGACTCAGTTATCCATATGTTTAAGAAATGAAACCTTTATCATAGAAACCCACTGTAATTGTTTTCACAAAAATGATTACCAACTATGTACTTCTCTCCATCCTATTTTACCTCTGTTTATCCTACTCTCTCTCCTTTTACCTTGTCGATTTTAAAAATTTTTTTGCTTCTGACTTTTACCTCTCTCAAACTGACCTTCTATCAGTTCTTCTCTTATCCTCTTCCCTTCTTCCTGTATGGTAAGATAGATTTCTACGTCTGACTGAGTTTGTATATAATTCCCTCTTTGAGTCATTTCCAATGAGACTTGTAACGTTCATGTGCTCCCTTCCACACTACCCCATTTTCTCCTTTGTTATAAAATTTCTTTCAGGCTTCTTTTATGGCAGATAATTTATCCCATTCTACCCCTCACTTCTCCCAATGAATTTTTCTTTATCATCTCTTAATTTATCTATTTTTAGATAATCATACCCTCACATGCAACTCACACATTTGTTTCTTTGGTATATGCCTTCTAACTGCCCAAATAATGAAAAAGTTTTTTGGAGATATAAATATAATTTTCCCATTTAGGACTATAAATGACTTAACCTTATCAAATCCCTTATGATTTCTCTTTCCTGTTTACATTTTTATGTTTCTTTTGCATGTTATATTTGAAAGTCAAATTTTCTATTCAGCTCTGGTCTTTACATCAGGAATACTTGAAAGTCTTCTACTTCATTAAAGGTCCATTTTCCCCCCCGAAGGATTATATTCTTTTTTGCTGATAGATGACTCAATTATAATCCTAGATCTTTTGCCCTCCTAAATATTCTATTCCAAGTCATCTGATCCTTTAATGTAGAAGCTGCTAAATCTTGTGTTACCCTGACTGTGGTTCCACAATATTTGAATTGTTTCTTTTTTGTTGCTTGCAATTTTTCTCCCTTGATCTGCAAGTTCTGGAATTTGGATATAATATTCCTAGAAATTATCTTTTAGGGATCTCTTTCAGGAGGTGATTGGTGGATTCTTTAAATTTCTATTTTACCTTCTGGTTCTACAATATCATGGCAGTTTTCCTTGACAATTTCTTGAAAGATGATGTTTAGGCTCTTTTATTGATCATGTCTTACAGGTAGTCCAGTGATTCCTAAATTATCTCTGGATCTTTTTTCTGGGTCAGTTTTTTTTTTTCCAAGGAGGTATTTCACAATTTCTTCTATTTTTTTCATTCTTTTGATTTCGTTTGTTTCTTGACATCTCACAAAGTCATTAGCTTTCACTTGCCTGATTTTAAATTTTAAAAAATTATTTTCTTCAGTGATGTTTTGTATCTCCTTTTCTATTTAATCAATTCTACTTTTTAAGGAATTTTTCATCCTGGAAATTTTTGTATATTTTTTTTCTTATTTGGCCAATCCTACTTTTTACAGAGTTATTATTTTCATTGGATTTTTGTGCCTCTTTTACCATTTAGGCTACTCTTTTTCTTAAGGTGTTATTTTCTTCAGTAGCTTTTGTGCCTCCTTTACCAAGCTATTGACACTTTTTTCATGATTTTCTTGCATCACTCTCATTTCCCTTCCCAATTTTTCCTCTACCTCTCTTACTTGATTTTTAAAATGCATTTAAAACTTTTCCATGACCTCAAACCAATTCATATTTTTCTTTGAGACTTTGGATGTAGGAATTTTAAACTTATTTTCTTCTTCAGAATGTTTGTTTTGATTTTCCTTGTAATCATAGTAACTCTCTAAGGTCAGATTTTTTTCTGATGTTTGCTCATTTTCCAGTCTGTTTTTTGGTTTTCAATTCTGTTTCCAAGTGAAATTCTACTTCCCAAGTGGAAAGGGCACTGTCCCAAATTTCAGAGATTTTGTGCTGCTATTTTCACAGATAATTCTGGGGACCTCTAAGTTTTTGACTCTTTTAAGGTGGTATGATCTACGGAGAGATGTATTAACTCTTTTCCTGTACTGTGCACTTTGTGAACCACCACAAGCACTCTTTTCAATTCTAGTGCTATGAACAGGGTCCCTACTCCTCCATGGTCCCAAGGTCTGCCCTGCTAGGGCTCCTCCTCACGATTGCAACCCTCTTCAATCCAGATCCTGGCAATGCAACCTAAGCAATGCAATATAGGAAATACAACAGATTCTTGCCCCTGGTGCATTTTAAAAAAGGATTCTTCGCCCCCTCTAATGAAGTGGATCTCTGATCTTCCTTGTGATCTGAGATGCCTCCTTACTACAGGTTCTTGAATTTGTAATACTTGATACCCAGAGACACAGAAGGGGCAAAGTAAAACACAGAGTTTTATTGGATGATAGACTTTGCTTTTGCCCCTTCAGGAGATCCAGAAATGATACATCAGCATACTTCATCACAGGACAGGCAAGGCAAGGGTGATGTCTGATGACTAAGTGGTCATAAAATGGGCTCCTCCTTATGTCAAGCAATAGAGGGTGGTACAGAGGTAAAAAATTTGTTGGGGGACTTTCCATATCACATTAGGATAATCCACCCACACTAGGTTTGGTCATCAGCATTCTTGTGGTTAGGCAAGCGTATTTTACAACTAGTAGCATTTATAAGTAGTAATATAAGAAAGAATCTAATCTTATCTAATTTTCCTAAATCTAAGATAGTGTAAAATATGTATTAATATATGTTATACTCATGTTAGTTGACTAGACTGACTGTATTACTAGATGAGTAATTGCTAACAATCATTGCCCATATAGAATCACACTGAATTGATTAATACTGATTAGAGAAAAATAGAGGTCTAATTAAAATCATCTTTATCACTGTATTTGATAGGAAAGATACATCAATAGTGATTCATATGGGGGGGAGGAGCCAAGATGGTGGAGTAGAAAGACTCACGTATGCTAGCTCTGAACCCACAGCCCATATATTTCCTGCAAAAAGAACTCCCCACAAATTCTGGAGCACTGCAAGGCATGCAGAAACACAGTGGAAAAGATTTCCATTCCAGGGGGGGCGGAGCCAAGATGGCGGAGTAGAAGGACACACATTTATGAGCTCCAAAACCAAAGCCCATAGAATTAATGTAAAAAGAGACCCCCAATAACTTCTGGACCACTGAAAAGTGTACAGAAACGGAGTGGAAGAGATTTCCATGCCAGAGAGCCCTGGAGAGCCGTCCCCAGGGTCCGTCGCACCCCGGAAAGCAGACACCACCCCAGCGCTGCCCTGGCCACAGCCCCAGAGAAGCTGACCCGAGCAGGCTTCAGGGACGGAAGCTCCAGCAGCCGGGAAAGTCCCTCCGCCCACAGAAGCTACAGGTCAGTGAGAGAGGCTGGGCTGGAGGAGGGGAGCGGAGTGTCTCCGTGACTCAGGCCCCCTCGGGAGGAAGCGGCAGAGGCAGAGGCGTGGGCGGCGGCTGAGGCAGCAGAGGCAGCAGGCAGGATCTTCATTACTGAAAGTCTCTGCATAAGTGACCTGAGGGAGCTGAGCCTGGGAGATGGCCCTGCCCCACCCCGCTCTATTATTGAAGTCCTCTGCATAAAGCCCCTGAGGGAGCTGAGCCTGGGAGGCGGCCCTGCCCCCACCCCAGCACCAGAACTAAAGTTCACATTGATTAGTGGCCGGCAGCAGCGAAAGTCCATTTGAACCTCAGACCCTAAGCACTAGCTGGGCGGATCTAAGCGGAGGTGGACAGGAATCTCAGAAGTCAAGTAACTGGCTGGGAAAATGCCTAGAAAAGGGAAGAAAAATAAGATTATAGAGAGTTTTTTGTAACAAATGCAAATGATCCTGACTTCCGGATCTGACGAGGAAATATTCTCGCCATCAGGGAAAGACGTGGAGGGTGGGGCCTCAGTACCCCAGACACCCCAGGGTGATGTCGGGTGGGCTCAGGACTTGGAAGAGCTCAAAAAGGATTTGAAAAGCAAGTTAGACAGGTGGAGGAAAAACTGGGAAGAGAAATGACAGAGATACAAGAAAAGTATGAAAAACGGGTCAATACCGTGGTTGAGGAGACCCAAAAAAATGCTGAGGAAATTAACACCTTGAAAAATAGGCTCACTCAATTGGCAAAAGAGGTTCAAAAAGCCAATGAGGAGAAGAATGCTTTCAAAAGCAGAATGAGCCAATGGAAAAAGAGGCTCAAAAGCTCACTGAAGATAATAGTTCTCTCAAAATTAGAATGGAACAGATGCAGTGTAATGACTTTACGAGAAACCAAGAAATCACCAAACAAAACCAAAAGAATGAAAAAATGGAAGAGAATGTGAAATATCTCATGGGAAAAACAACTGACCTGGAAAATAGATCCAGGAGAGACAATTTAAAAATTATGGGACTACCTGAAACTCATGATCAAAAAAAGAGCCTAGACATTATCTTCCATGAAATTATCAAGGAAAACTGCCCTGACATCCTAGAACCAGAGGGCAAAATAAGTATTGAAAGAATCCATCAATCACCACCTGAAAGAGATCCAAAAAGAGAAACTCCTAGGAACATTGTGGCCAAATTCCAGAACTCCCAGCTCAAGGAGAAAATCTTGCAAGCAGCTAGAAAGAAACAATTCCAGTATTGTGGAAATAAAATCAGGACAACTCAAGATCTAGCAGCCTCTACAGTAAGAGATCGAAGGGCGTGGAATAGGATATTCCAGAAGTCAAAGGAACTAGGACTCAAACCAAGAATCACCTACCCAGCTAAACTGCGTATAATACTTCAGGGGAAAATATGGTCTTTCAATGAAACAGAGGACTTTCAATCATTCTTGATGAAAAGACCAGAGCTGAAAAGAAAATTTGACTTCCAAACACAAGAATGAGAAGAAGCATGAAAAAGTAAACAGCAAAGAGAAGTCTTAAGGGACTTACCAGAAGTGAACTGTTTACATTCCTACATGGAAAGACAATATTTGTAACTCTTAAAACTTTTCAGTATCTGGGTAGGTGGTGGGACCACACACACACATGTACACACATGCACGTGCACACA
This sequence comes from Bettongia penicillata ogilbyi, assembly GCA_023548195.1. Classification (NCBI taxonomy): domain Eukaryota; kingdom Metazoa; phylum Chordata; class Mammalia; order Diprotodontia; family Potoroidae; genus Bettongia; species Bettongia penicillata. The sequence continues at coordinate 5,305,116 of JAJHZJ010000107.1, read as the reverse complement.
CATACACACATGCACACACATACAGAGACAGAGAGCACAGATTGAACTGAATAGGAGGGGACCATATCTTAAAAGAAATTAAGGTAAATGGTGAGAGAGAAATGTAGTGGGAGGAAAGAGGGTGAAATGGAAGGGGGGTAACTATATGTCATTTAAGAGGCAAGTAGGAGACTTTTTTTTAGTAGAGGGAAAAAGAGGAGCGCTGAGAAAAAAAAAACAAAAACAAAAACAAGAAGTTTACCTTCATCACATTTGACTAAAGGAAGGAATAAAATGCACACTCATTTTGGTATGAAAAACCTATCTTACAGTATAAGAAAGTGGGGGGAGAAGGAGATAATGCAAGGGGGGGGATGATGGAAGGGGAGGGCAAAGGGAGGAGGGAGCAATTTGAAGTCAACACTCGGGGAGGGACAGGATCATAAGACAGAAGAGAAACAATGAGGGGCAGGTTAGGAGGGATGGTAATTCAGTTAGTCTTACACAACACGACTATCAGGGAAGTCATTTGGAAAATTACACAGATATGGCCTATATTGCATTGCCTGCCTTCCCAAAGGGAATGGGTGGGGAGGGAGGGATGGGGAGAATTTGGAACTCAAAGTTTTAGGAACAACTGTTTAGTATTGTTGTTGCTACTAGGAAAGAAGACATACAGTTAATGAGGAATAGAAAGTCATCTGGCCCTACAGGAGAAAAGAGAAGATGGAGACAAGAGAAGGGAGGGATGACAGAAGAGAGGGCAGATTGGAGACAGGGAAAATTAGATTGCTTGGGGTATTGGGGTGGGGGGAGGGGATAAAAGGGGAGAAAATTTGGAACCCAAAATTTTGTGAAAATGAATGTAAAAAGTTAAATAAATTTATATTAAAATAAAATAAAATAGTGATTCATATGAAAAACTTTGGTGTTTCAGTGAATTGTACATTAAGTAACAGTTTTCTATATGATAGAAATCCCCAAAAGAAGTAACGTAAGCCTGTTTCACCAATGAATACCTAGCCAATCATCAATCGTTTACCTAGCGCCTACTATGTGCTGGAAGCTAAGGATACAGATGAAACACACCTGGAGCATTATGCTCCCTTTTGGATGTCACCTTTTGTGAGGATATGGACAACTATTACCTTCCCTGCTCAAATATGTATATCCTTGCTTTATGCATTTCTTGACTTTAATATCAGAACGATATTGAACAGAGTTTAGGCAGATAAGTAGCATAATGGTTAGAATGTTAAACTTGGAATTAGGACTACTTGAGATGAAATCATACTTTAGATATTTAAATGTGTGACCCCAGGCAGGGGGCATCTTTTAGCCTCAATTTCCTTCTCTATAAATATTTTTGACACTAAAGAGTCACTACTAAAGATAAACTCAACAATAGCTTTTCTCCAATCTACCTTTTCCAGCCTCATACCATCCTCCGACTTACCTTATTTTTCAAGACAAACAAGAGTACTAACTGTTGCTTGTGAATTCCATATTTCGTCTCCCATCTCCATGCCTTTCTACAAGTCTTAACTTGACTTGTGTAAATAGTCTTATCACTCTTTTCAGTCTTTTAAGTTTGTCTTCTCCCCTGTCTTTCCCTTCTTTTCAGTTTAAAAATAATAATAATAATAGCTGAAATCTATGTAGTTCCTTAAGTTGAAAAAGTACTTCACATTCATTATCTTATTTGATACTAACAACAAACCTATGAAGTAGTTAACCACAGGAATTATTGCCATGTTACAGAGAAGGAAAATTGGATACCAAGAGATTAAGTGACTTGCCCCTATTGAGTTAGTAATAATCAAAAGTGGCATTTATATATAAGGTTCTTGGATTCTTCCTCATTATTCCTGCATTTCACATACCACCTCTAACTCAAAACTCAGACCTCTTCCCTAGAACCCCTTGTTTATGATTCCTGAGTATCTACTGTATCTAGTCCTTTCTCCACATGATACACAAACTCCTAGTCTCCTGCTCAGCCCCCACCACTTTTTTGAATTCTTTCTCTACTTCTGGGAACAATAATCAAATCAATACTACCATTTCTTGAGAAGATGTCAATATGTTTTTTTTTAATGAATCCACTTATTACTCCCCTACTTCTTCTATATGTGCTTTCTTATTCTATTTGAATGTAAACTCATTAAAGACAGGAATTATCTTACTGCTAGGATTATCTGGGTAGCTACCTGGACCAGTGTACAGAATTCCAAACCTGGAGTCAGGAAGTCTTATCTTCCTGAATTCAAATCTGACTTCACACATGTGCTAAATGTTGTGACCCTGGACAAGCCACTAAACCCTTTTTGTTTCAATTCTTCTTCTATAAAATGAACTGGAGAAGAAAATGGCAAACCATTCTAATTTCTTTTTCAAGAAAACCCTCAATTAGATCACAAAGAAACAGACATAACTGAATTGACTGATCAATAACATATTGCTGCAAGGTAGAACAGTGGATGGAATGCTGGACCTGGAGTCAAGAAGATATGAGTACAAATATGTCCCCAGATGACTTCCTAGCTGTGTGATATTGGGAAAGTCACTTACTCTCTTTCTGCCTCCATTTCCAACTATAAAACGGGGATAATAATATCAAGGTTGTTGTGAATATCAAATGAGATAATATTTGTAAAGAACTTTGAAAACTTTAAGTGCTATATAAATACTATTCTTTTTAGATTAACCCTGTGGTGTTGTGATGTCTTGTTCACGATCCCAGTGTGTTGCCAAATATCATTTAACCCATTCATGTCTTCCCAATACATATTAAGTGATTTGTTTTTTGTTTTTTTTTTAAGAAGGTAGGTAAGGGCTATTTATTGAGAAGCCATAGCAAGGACCACAGTACAATAACACCCCCCCCCATTCCCTAAACTGGGAGGGATACTCTCCCCATACTCTCTCTTTCTATATACCTATTGACTTTATGGAGAAGAATAAACTCAAATGAAAAGTGGTTGTTACAAAAACTCTTCCTAAATTGGAAGGGAGGGATGTTTCCCCACCAAATTCCTTTGTGGGTGTGACACAGAAGGTGGATGAGTCACTCTTTTGCTCAGGTAGGCTTATACCATGCTGGCCTGGGTCAAGCAAGGATATTACATGGTCTCCTTACCAGATAAGGCTACTGTTACCATTGCTACCACTACTGCCAGGCCTCTTGTCGCTGATGGGATTGCAAAAGGCTTTGATAGATCTCCAGGTCCCACTACTTACTTGGCCACTTCCTTCTCAGGATATTCACATAAAATCAGCAAAGAAGAAATATTCATAGAAACACAATAGTCAGATGAGAGACAAGGTCCTATGCTCCATCCCTATCTAGAGGACACTTGCCAGTTTTTCCTCCTTACTCCAAAGCCACCAGGAAAAAGTCTGAGAGAGCATCTGTTCAATCCTTTTTGGAGCACACATCTGAGCAGCCAACTAAAAGGAATTGTTATTTGTTTTTCTTTGTCTTTTAATCATCATGCTATAAGCTTACAGGTAAAGATCAGAGGAAGAAACTAATCAAATATTTATTGACCACCTACTATGTGCCAGGCACTGTGCTAAGCTCTTTTTTTTATTAAACATATTTTCACATTAGTCATGTTGTAAAGAAGAATTAGAACAAGTGGGAGGAACCATAAGAAAGAAAAAACAAAAACAAAAGACAGCAAATAATATGCTTTGATAGGCATTCAGATTCCATAGTTCTTTCTCTGAGGGTGGATAGCATTTTCTATCATGAGTCTTTTGGAATTGCCTTAGAAACTTACATTGCTGAGAAGAGCCAAGTCTATCAAATTTGGTCATTATACAACGTTGTTGTTACTGTGTACAACGTTCTCCTGGTTCTACTCATTTCACTCAGCATCAGTTCATATAAGCCTTTTCAGGTTTTTCTGAAGTCCACCTGCTCAACATTTCTTATAGAATAATAGTATTCCATTATATTCATACACTGCAACTTGTTTGGTCATTCCCCAATTGATGGGCATCCTCTCAATTTTCAATTCCCGGCCATCACAAAAGAGCCCTTATAAATATTTTTGTTCATGTGGGTCCTTTCCTCATTTTTATGATTTCTGTGGGATGCAGCCCTAGAAGTGGTATTGCTGTTTCAAAGGCTATCACACTATGCTAAACATTCTCTCATTTGATCATCACAACAATCCTGGGAAGCTGTTATTAGCCCTAGGTTGTTGTGGAGACAAATGAGATGAAAAAATACTATGTGTTTTGCGAACTAGGTAGAGGTAGCTTGGTATGGCAGACACAAAGTTGCCCTTGGAATCAGGAAGACCTGGGTTCAAGCCATGTCTCTGATACATGATGGCCATGATATCCAGGGCAAGCTTTTTCACCTCTAAAATTGTATGTTAAAATAAGCAATCTGCATTGGTAGAAACAACACCAGGAGATCTCTATTTCCTTGAGGGCTTTATGAATGTCAGGTACTCTTATTATTTGTTGATGCTGATGAAGGAGCATTGGGAAGACCACTGAGATTCAGAATCAAACAAATTAGGTTCAAATTCTAGCTTAGTCATTTCGGCAAGCATTTTAAAAAAATCTCCTAAAAGCGTTGTGTTGGAAGCTAAGAATGCACATATTAAAATAAATTCTTGTCCTTCTGGAGTTTGGATTCAACTGGGGGAAGCAGGAGGGGATAAAATATTGATCCTGATAAATGCTATATAAATTAGAGTGTGATAGGGATGGGAGTAGGGAGAGAAATCAAGATAAAGTGATCTAGCTTGATCCATTAGCACATACACCTGTAATCTTTGCTACCTGGAAGGCTTGAGGCCAGGGGATCTCTTGATATCAGGAGTTCTAAACTGCAGTGAGCTAAGGAGATTGGTTTTCCTCACTAAGTTAGGCATTAATATAGTGAGTTCCCATGAGGGAGGCTAGGCACTAGATGACTTAAGGTGGGATGAACTGGTCCAGGTTACAAACTGAGGAAGTCAAAGCTCCTTTGATAGTCACGACCAGAGAAAGCCTGAGTAAACTCTACTCTTCCAGCCTGCCTTTAAAAAAGAAAGAAGGAAAGGGAAGAAAAGATCAAGAATCAATATTTTGGGAAAATATTGCAAATGAAGTAAGAAAGGGAATAAGAATTTATTGAGTGCCTACTACATGTAAGACACTGTGCTAAGTGTTTTAGAAATATTATCTATGTGATCGTCATAACAACTGTGTAAGTTAGTTACTATTATTAGGCCCATTTTATAGTTAAGAAAACTGAAGCATTGGTGAAGTTATTTACCCAGGGTCACACAGCTAATAATTATCTGAAACTAGATTTGAACTTGGGTCTTCTTGCCTCTGCTCCAGGTCCAGGACTTTATCCACCTAATTGCCAAGAGAGAAAAATATTTTGGGATCACATAACTATGAACTAGAAATGTGGTCACTGTCAAGTCATTTTACGCCTTGAAACCTGTTTTCTCTTAAGGAAATAGGGCTCAATAATATTCGTAGCCCATACTTAATAGAGTGGAGACTTTTATAAGCTATGTTATATAAATTTGAATTATTATTGTGATTCTTATGAAATATGTTTTGCCTGAGGATTCATTTAAAGCCAGAGCCCAGATTAGAATCCAATCCTCTGGACTCTTTCATTGGTTCTGAATTTACAGGACTTGTGGTAAGAGAAAGCTACAACTGGAAGGAATTTTAGAGCTAATATTGTTTAATCTTCAAATATTACAGAATAAAAAACAGAATGAATGAAGATTATCCTCTAAGATATATAATAAAATTAAACATGAGATTCAAAACCAGGTTTCTAAGATCATATATTTAAAACTAAAAAGTAAATTAGAAGCCATGACCCAAAACCCTATTTTACAGATGAGGAAACTAAGAGGTTCATGGTCATACAGGTAATAAGTGTCAGAGATGGGATTTGAACCCAAATCTTCCTGATTCTAACTTTGGTTAGATTTACTAGATAGTCATATATGATGCATGTATACATGTATAGCATATATTTATATGTATATATGTGTATATTTATATGCATATATGTAATTGTATATATAGTTAATAGAGTATATAGTATCATATAATATATTCACTATATCACAGGACTTTGAGTCCTATATTATTTCTACAAACTCATGCTTCCATTCAGCATTTAAAAAAATTACACTAATTTACTCTGAATTTAAAATGTATTTTCTTTAATCTGATTAGTCAGTGTCACTAAATCATTGAATGGAGTCAGACTGCATAAATCCAGCTCAAGTGCCAGCTCCTCTCACCACCTTATTGCATGGTGACCTTAGAAAGAAACTCACTAAAATGTCCTCTAATGCTTGAAGAAGCAGGAATTAAAAGCAGTTGCCCTAGGACTGACTAAGAAAAATCAGAACTTGCCCTGTGGGATATTATTTTATCTTAGACCAAGATTGAATGATTCTTGGCAAAGTCTGGGCTGCCAGTTGGGCAAAATAGGGGATTAGACTCATAGAATACAGTATTGGAAGTGAAAGCAATCTTAGAGGCCATTTATTCCATTCCACCTACTACCACTATTTTATAAATGAATGAAATGATGCCAAGAAAGGGGAATTAACTCACTTAAAATCACCTAACTAGTCAGTCAGTTAATAAGCATGTATTAAATGCCTACTATGTACCAGGCACTGCTTTAAATACCAGGAATACAAAGGAAAACAAACGCACATTTTCTGTTCTCAAGGAGCTCACATTCTGATGGGAGGACAACATTCAATTGACTAGGTGTATGCATGATACATACAGTGTAGCTAGAAGGGAAGGAGGTGGAGGGCAAGGTTTGGGAAAGGCCTCTTGTAAGGTATGAGTAGCTGAGAAATCGGAAGCTATTCCATTTGCCTGTAGTTCCTCTGTATTTTCTCTGATCCTGTTTGTATTGTGACCCCTGTCCTTGTCTAGACCTTCCTTTCTGCTGAAACAATAAGTGTTTAGGAATAATCCCATCTATGAGGGCAAGGTTAAACAGCTAACCCAAACAAATGCCTTTCTTGTTACATACCCCCAAGACCACAGTAATAGGCCCTGTCTAATCAAGAGATACCCCATACTCAATTTGTTGCTGTTGTCCAGTTGTTCATCATGTCCAACTCTTCATGACCCTGTGAATCCCACTGTCCATGGGCTTTTCTTGGTAAAGATACTGGAATGGTTTACCATTTCTTTCTTCCATGGAGTAAGGCAAACAGAGGTCAAGTGACTTGCCCAGGGCCACACAGCTAGTAAGTGTCTGAAGCTGAATTTGAACTCAAGTCTTTCCTGAATCTAGCTATCTATCCATGTAACCATCTAGCTGCCACCTACACACAATTTACTTGCTCTCTAACTGAAACCTGTATAAGCCTTGTTTTTTTGTCCCTCAGGAGAGTCTCCATCAGTAGGGGTGGGGCTTCATTGCTGGCAAACTCAATAAATCTTTTTTGGTTCCTAAATTTCTGACTCTGGTTCTGGTCTGTATGCTGATTCTGGTTCTGATTTCTTCTGGTACCAATATTAATTTTACCCCAAAAGGCAGAATTCAAACTCAGACTAGAAGGAAACCAGGGAAACCAGAGGCAGAAATCAGGAGGCAAAGTATTCCAAACAAGGTGCACCACAGGAGGTACAAAATCATGGAATCAGGAGATGGGAGTGTTTTAGCAAACTGACTCAATTACAGGCAGAGCAGGAACTAGCATTCATGTTTCTTTGATATCTTCATGACATTCCAATGGACTGTCTTTCAACACTTTAATGGATATGAGACCTTGTTGATGTGGTTATCACCTCTACTGGTGCATGTCACAAGCCATTCTTGAATCCTTATCCTAGAGGACTCATCCTTGTTCTCCCATAGATCTTCCTCAGAGAGCACACTCACCCTGCTCTAGGTCATATTTACATCTAGATCATAACGATGGGACACTCAAGCTGTCTATTATCTTTTCCTTTCCTAAGAGTACATTTCCTAAGTGATTTCACGTATACTAGGTCTTGAGGGAAAGTCATCATTGGAAATAAGCTACAGTATACTTTAGACCACTATGTATCACTACATTCATTGCCCCTTGGGTCACCTGAGACTTTGGTTCCTCAGAGAGTGTGGTGTTCCAAGATTCAAATCCATAGAACATTAATTAGGTAATATTTGTTTTGAAGGAAAAAATGGATCTTTTCACTGAGGAACAACTTTTAAATTACTGCACAGTTTTTCAAATGCAACCCAGTTCCTTTACTTCCTCTTATTTAACAAGATCCAATTCAGTGTTCATTTATAAAAATTATACCAATATACATTAAAATGCACTAACTCAATGGGCTCCTCATCCAATTATATGCTATAATCTGGACAATAATAGTTCTTTTCCCCATCCAGCTGATTTCTCTTATATAGATAATTAGACCAATCTCTACTGAACAATTGAGGAAATATTATTATGGCCTATGGCTTGATGCCATCGGCATATTGTTATCCACATAAAGAGAGCATCTGGAAGCCATTTTTATCTATAGGAATTCCTTTTCCATTGGAACCTTTTATAGATGAGCTCTATGACAGTGGCAGATTTCTTGTATGTTTTTACTCCTTCTTGACATCAATAGCCAGAATCATTGACCAGAATTATCACTGTCATTGTCTTTGTCAAGAATCTAGTGATACTTTAATATATTCATGAAAGAGTCCTTATTAGAGTGCTTAAGACAGCTTTATAGAGAGAAAGTAAAGAACACTGAATGGATTGTTGGCCTTTAATTGAAGACATCTTCAAATCTGATGTTTGGCAAGCACAATTTGCCTAATCTCTCTAACTTCCTTTTCCTTACCTGTAAAATTATAATAATAATGTCTATACTACTTACCTTATACTATTGTTTTAAAACTCAAAAAAGGAAAAAAAGAACCTATATGTTCTAAAGTATTTATAGCAGTTCTCTTTGTGGTAGAAAAGAACTTGAAACTGAAGGATGCCCATCAATTGGGGAATGGCTGAACAAGTTGTGGCACATGGTTATGATGGAATGCTTCTGTGCCATAAGAAATGATGAGGTCAATTACCTTAGAAAAATGTGGAAAGACTTGCATGAAATAATGGGGAATGAAATGAGCAGAACCGAGAGAATACTATATAGAGTAACAGCAATATTGTCTTAAGACTTTGTCTTACTGACTTTGAGCAAATAAGTCATTTTGACTATTACAAATATGCAAATTAATTATAAAAGATATATGAAAAAAGATTCTATCTACATCCAGAGAAAGAACTGACAAATAGAAGTATGCACAGAATATATTTAGACTTTCTTCTTACGTAATGTTCATTTTTCACCTACGTTGTAATTCATCAGTAATGATTATACAAAGGTATCTGGTCTTAATATGATTTTCACATCCATAATAAATCATTTCTGTTCTGTAAAAACTAAATCTCTTTTTCTTTTATGATGTCTTCTAATGTCCAGTAGTGACTTTTATCACTTTTCTTATAGTGTTCATGATACAGAGTTCCAAGGATTCTCAATAGTTTCAATAGTCCACAAGCCTAAAAAAACTTTGATTTTTTTGCATATACTTATTAATGGTTCTATAAAGTGGGATGAATGATTATTCCATGAAATACTTCCTAATTTTTGGACTCAATGAACCCAAATGAAGCTGACAAAGCCAAATCACATCCTTGTCACTGCATAAGGAAGCTGTGAGTCACCTTTATATTGAGCTACAACATCCTTTTACTTTCTGGTTTTATCGATCACAAGAATGCCAATATTGGTGGGCTTCTGATACTTTAATAGTATACCCATTGGTCAATTATTGAGAATTCTTAAAAGTAATTTAATATCCTTAGATAGTCTTGCAGAATTTGACAATAGTATGGGATCTCCACTACTCTCTAGTATGACTCATACATGAAAGGAAGCCCCCAGTATCTGAGAAGTGGTGTTCCAACCTCCAGATGAAGACCTTCAGGGAAGGAGAACCCAACACTTCTAAAGGTTTAAAATATGTGAGATTATTATATCTTTTGCAAATTTTTTTTAACCATTTCACCACCATGACTGGAGAATTGTGAAGAGCCTGAAAATATCTATTTATTCTGTCTTTCCTCCCTCCTTCCCTCTCTTCCTTCCTTTCTTCTTTCCTTTCTTTCTTTGTATTTCCATTTTTTTGTGTTTCCTGGTTTGTCCTGGACTGAAAAAACTTGCTGACAATGAGTCCAGGTGGATCTTCAGACAACTATCTATCATAAAGACTATATAGAAGCCTTCCCAGAATGATGGAAACTAACAAAAAATGTTTTATGAAGATAGTTTCCAAAAGTTCCAAACTATTACCTTAACTTTAAAAGTAGTGGAAATGTTGAGTATGGAATTCCTAATTGTTGTCCAATAAAAGAAACATGAGAATAGTTTATGTGCATATGGTTCCTAGGATCTAAGAATTAAACAAGATCTTAGTGGCTGTGCAGTTTAACCACCCTCCTTCCCAATGAAGGAATACTCTCTAAAATATCAGTAACAGATTATCATACAGCATATTGGAACACTTTCAGTGACAGGAAACTATTTCATAAAGCAGCCTATTAAATTTTTTGGATAGCTCTGCTTTTTCTTTTTTAATATTAACTTGTTCTTATTTCAGGCAATACAGCTAACTCCTTGCCATCAGAGGTAAGGTGGCATGGATAATGAAAACTCACTGGTAATCTTCTAAAGGTCATTTTTCCAATAACCTAAACCTGACCCTCCTCCAGCTAAGCCTTTGACAGGAGCTGATAAAATATAGTCAAATGGATTGAATGAAATTTCATATGCTCCCTGTATTGGTACAAACCTTCCTTGAAGCTGTAAATGAGGAATGAAGAATGAGAACTGTCAAATAGGAGATGTATAGCCTGGAGAAAAGAAGACTTAACAAAGACATGAGATCTGTCTTCAAGTATTTGTTGGGCTGTCATGTGCAAGATGGATTATGTGACTTTTACTTTGTCACAATGGGTAAAACCTAAAGCAATGGGTAGAAGTAGCAGAGAAGCAGATTTGGGCTCCATGTAAGAAAAATTTCCTAACATTCACTCATTAATTCATGAAGTATTAATAACATATCTACTAAGTGAAACAACATAGGGACATAAAGACTAAGATTAGAGAAAAAAACTTTCTTTATTTTTCTAGAGGATAGAACAATTAAAAAGGTAAAATATAAGGCAATTAGAGTGGGGAGATAGCATGGATGATGAAAAGAATTTAGATCATAACTTTAGAGCCAGAAATGATATTTTACCATACTGTAGCAGAAACTCTTTGTAGTAAAGCATAGAATTGGGGGTGGGGTTAGTGCTTGGTAATGACTAAACGAGTTTTGGGATATGAAAGTAATGAAATATTCCTGCTCTGTAAGAAATTATGAATATGAAAAATAGAGGAAGTTTTCTATGAACTAATACAGTATGCAGAACCAGGAAAAGAGCATAAACTATGTAAATTTTAATAATAACCACAAAAAATAATAAAAGTTAAATGTTGCAAAATTACAGAGACATAAGACAATAGCTCTTCTCACTCTTTTACAGAGTTTGGGTGGAGTAGATGTGTGGCTGTGGAACATTGCATATATTAAGAATTTTTTTTGGTGTATTGATTGAATTGTTGATTTTTCTTCTCTTTCTTCTTTTACTCATTTTTATTTTTTTTTTGTAAATAAAACATGGCTTTCTGAGATGAAAAGGACAGAATAAAAGGGGAAATATAGCCTATGTAAAAACCAAAAAAATGATAAAATAAATGCATTTAGAATAATTACATAATGCAACAGCTTCACCGAAGGAAGTTAGTGATTATAAGAACTAGGGGCAGGAAGAGAATGCAGTTCAAGCCTCAGAGACATTGAGTGCAAAGGTATGAAACTGAGAGGTAGAATTTTCCTTTTAGTCAAGAGAAAGTAGACCAGTTAGGCTGGAATGTATCATGGGTGAGAAAATAATTTAAAAAATTGAAAAAGAGTAAGGAAATAGATTTTGCAAAAATTCAAATGCCAAACTCATGAATTGCTGTTTTATCCTAGAGGCATTAGAAGCCAGTGAAGAACCTAGAACAGGGGGACTTAAAGGGTCCAACCTCTGGTTTAGAGAGATTTTGGCAGCTCTATGGAGGCTGACTTAAATAGAGAAGAGAATTAAAGCAGGAAGATCAATTAGAAATCTATTACAGTAACTCAGATGATAGGTGGTGATGGTTATATGAGCCAAGAGCACAGGATGGATCAGAGATGTATCAAGGAGGTTTCAATTCACAAGATATGGTAGCTGATTAGATATGGGATAAGAAAAGAAAGAGCTGAGTATGAATGACTTCAAGGTTGTGAACCTGGGTGACAAGGATGTTGGAACCCTCAATCGAAAAGTGAAATTTAGGACAAGTATATTTGAGAGAAAAATAATAAATTCAATTTAGGATAGCCAAGATGAAGATACCTATGAAACATCTGATTTTGGGAGTGATAGGTTTGGAAAACAGAGAAGAGTTCAATAACTTGAGGTCACGCAGGATGGAGAATAAATTTTCGGAAGTGTCAAACAAGGGATAAAAAGTTCTTATCAGGAAAGAAATACCAGAGTTCTGAATCATAGAAAGAAGCAGCTAGTTGGCATGGTAGATAAAGTGCTTAACCTCTAGTCAGAAAGACCTGAATTTAAATGAGGTCTCAGACACTTACTAGCTCTATGGTCTTGGGAAAGTCGCTTAATCTCTTTCTCAGTTTTCTCTTATACAAAATAGGGATAATAATAGCACTTGATTCACAGGGTCATCGTGAAGATAAAATAAGAGTATTTACAAAGTGCTTTGTAAAATTCGAAGCATTACATAAAAAATCGAAGTAGGAGAGTTACGGGTGAGACTTAAATCAAGTAGCTGACCATCATTGTATGCATAGTGCCACTGGAGTAAAGATATAAGTCATGGGAGCTGAGGATGGGATAATAGAGGGTCAAGCTAGAACCACTCGGTGAAAGCATCTCAAAGAAAGACAGGTCAAAGATGACAATAAACAATTTTAGAAGGACTGTGGGAAGATAAGCACACTAATACATTACTAGTGGATCTGTGAATTTGTCCAGTCATTTTAGAAAGTAACTTGGGGTTGGATTTTTTTCTAAAAATATGACTAAAATATTACACAAAATATGATGGTTAGATTTGCTGGACATTTTATTTTCAACTTTTTAATCTTTTTTACAAGAAGTAACTTTATTGGTAGAGAAGAGTGCTGAGATATATTTAGAAACAAAGGTGATAGCAAAACTAAAACTTAACAGTAAAAGTAAGATTTTTTTAAAAAAGAAAATGTAAATTTGTATACTCACACTCCTAAAATAAATTTCACACATACAAAAATAGGGAAATAATTGAGAGAGATAGACGAGAGAGAGAGAGAGAGAGAGAGAGAGAGAGAGAGAGAGAGAGAGAGAGAGAGCAAGAGAGAGAGAGAGAGAGAGAGAATAGGATAATGAGGGAGTCAGAAGTCATGTCATATGAAGATAAAATAGAAGAAGTGACTAGAGTTTGTTTTCAGAAGGCTTAATACTTGGTATTTATTTGCAAAGTTTAATAGAAAGTTTGATTCTAAGACATGAGATTTTTAAGTGGGCCTTACTTTCACTCAATGAGTTCTTTTCAGAAGGGCAAGATGTATTGGCAGTTAAGCTAGCTGAGTCATATTCAGATATCTTTGAAAGATCATGGCAAATGAGGAAGGGTGGCACACGAGGGGCCAAGAGCAAAGATACTGATTCACAAAACAGGAGAAAAGGGCTGTATGTGCAATTTCTAGGTCAGTGCACATGACTTTGATTCCTGGCACAATTATTGAACATAAATAAAGGGACAGCTTGTGAGTAGGTTAACAAAAAAAATGGTGATCATAAACACTAAGACCTTGAATGACTTAAGAATAGGCCATCGAAGACTTCTGTTCTTTCTATGTCAAAAAACATTTTCCTTTTCTTTTTTCAACTTTTCTCTTAAAGTTCCTCCTCTATTGAAGGTACTGTGTTAGGTATTGGATTTATTTTTTTGGTGTGTTTGTGGCTGGAAGTCTGGAACTGTGATCTTATTGGTATAGGGTGCTGCGATTGAAGAAACTCCCTCAACAAATGCAGAACAGCAGCTTTTCCATTAGAGTTGACTGAATCACTTAACCAAAGTCACCAATCAATATGTACCAGAGGCTTGATTTGAGTCCAGATCTCCCTTTTTGCTTTCCTTTATCTTGCACTATTTTCCCCCCATTTCTCCTAGGCTGGAAGTGCAGGGGTCCACTCATTGTCTTCACCCCACTGCTTACTGATTCATAAGTGTTAACTTATTCTACTTCCAACGTGAGCTACCTCCTAAATCAGGGGGGTGTTCCTTCAGTCTCCCTGTATTGATGCCATTAAGTATCAACACCTGATGGACTTCATCCTTATTGCTTCTCCTAACTCTGGAGCTCAGGTGATCCACCAGCCTCAGCCTCTCCAGGAATAGAGGCTACAGTCAGGCACTACTACTACTACCCCTGGCTAGGCCACATATGTCTGACTTCAAGGTCAACTTTCCTTCCAGTTCATCAGCTCCAGATACTAGGGATATAGAGACAAATACATCAACACAATTCCATTGAAAAAGTATGTTTAGTCTACACATGATAATATAAGCAGGGACAGCACCCTCTGAGGGGAATCAGAGTAAACTAAAAGCCTGCCCAATACAGACTGAGCCCATGCTCTCTATTCTTGTCTCTGCATCCTGCCATTCCCATTATGGTGGGATAGAATGAATCCTACACTAAGAAATAGATCATGGTTCAAGTCTCAGTGTATTAGATATTAGCTACCTAATCATGGGAATGTCACATATACTCTCTGAGCTCAGATTTCCTTGTCTATGAAATGGAGAAAATGATACTTATGTCACAGCATTGTTGTGGAGGGGGGTTAAGTGCTTTGCACACTGTAAAGTGTTCTAAGAATCTAAATTGATATTATCCATCCTGTGTTTGATTTCCTCAGGGCTTTTATTCTGAGTTAGGCTACCTAATGAGAATAACATGTCCTGTTGATGGATTTATAGCTCTTGATGACTTAGCTGGTTACTCATCCCAAGTAACATATTAGAATTTTAACAATGAACTTCTAGGCTTTAAGAAATAGGAGTGAGGGATCTTAGGGACTGAGTATCCCAAAATTGCTGTATCAGTCTCAGAGGTCACTTAAGTCTAACAGTATTTCAACAGGAATTCCTTCTGTGATGATTATCCTTCTGATAAATCCATGCAATGGTCTGCCTCTTTGCCTCTACCTCCCCAAACTCCAAGCTTCCTTCAAAGCCTAAGTCAACAGACAGCTGCTACCACCTATCTTGATTGGTCTAGTTTCTAGAGTCTTCCCTTGCTAGAAATTATTTTGTAATTTTTGTATATGTTCTGCATTTAATTATGTGTACATACTGTCTCCCCCTTCTCCACCCTCAAAAATAAAATATAAACTCCCTGAAGACTTTCATTTTCATCTTTGTACACACAGCTACAGAAGCTTGTTAAATGAATGAATGAAGTCGTCATCCAATTTTTACTTTAGGACATCCAGTGTGGGAGAATTTATGACTTTCTGGGGCAGGTCATCACACCCTTGCACAACACCTATTGCCATAGGGTTTGTTCTTAAATTTGATCAAATTCTACCTATATGCAACATTTCACCCATTCTGCCCTGTGGGGCAGACAGTCACAGTCTGACAATGCATCAGACATGTAAAGATAACTAACATGGCTTTTCTTCTTCTGGCTTAAACACATTTTGTTATTCTTCATCTTCAGTTGTATCTGGCTCTTCCTGACCCCATTTGGAGTTTTCTTGGCAAATAAGGACTGACATGGTTTACTTTTCTGTCATCTAGCTCATTTTACAGATAACAAAATTAAGACAAACAGGGTTAAGTGACTTACTTAGGCCATACAGCTAATAAATATCCAAGGTCAGATATGGACTCAGGAGTATTCCTGACTACAGGGCTACTAGCACTCTATCCACTGTGCCATTAAATTGCTCCTAAACACATCTAATTTTATTAAATGATATGCTGGTGAAAAAGAAATCAAGTAAAGAAGCCTCTTGCGGGCCTCATATTGTACTATTTAAGGAACTGACTATTCTATAGATGGTGTACGAGTCCAATCTTGTTTAGCTGATATGTGTAAGATAAAAATACCCAAAATTTTAGTATTAATAGGGCTCTATAAATCCAAGTGGAACAAACAAAGGGATGAGAACATTCCCAACCTCCTACGGGATGTTTGAAATATCAATCAGCATTAGACCAGCAAGAGATAATTTTCATTTGTTGGAATACAGTAGATAATTGATCAGCTTCTGAATGACAGCTCATCCATCCAATGGTAGGGAACAAAGGAACCCTAGAGTTCACCCTCTCTCCATCACCACTGGCCATAATAGTTAATAGTAATAGCATTTTATTTTTCTATTACACTTTAAGATTTACAGAGTATTTCCCTTTCAATAGCCTTGTCCAGGAGATAGGAAAAGTATTATCATCAATAAATTGATTGATTAGTAAGTATTGATACTATGCTAAGTGCTGGTGGTACAAAGACAAAAATGAGACAATTTCTGTCCTCAAGGACAATTCTATTGGGAGAGATGATAGGTACAAATATAAATACATACAAAATATATACAATGTAAATAGAAGGTAATTTGGTTTTTTGGGAGAGGGTATTTATTAACAGTTGAAAGAAAGTGAGGTTCAGAGAGGCCCACAGTTAGGAATTGAGGTCAAACCAGATCTCTAGGCCAGGGTTCCCCGGTCCAGACCTAGAGGAGACATGCTGGAGTCCTGAATACTATTTTTCTCCCATTCTTCATTGGAACTAGGATTCTTCTAGATTATGTCCAACTGGGCAGGCCCCAAAGTCTGTTACACTGATATTATTTATCTTTGCAGGGGCACCCTGACTCTGTACCATACTGCCCACAGAATGAAAATGCTATCTTTCTTCATTCCTCAGGCTGATTCCTATAGGAATCAGCCAGTGGACTGAGAATGCATTAGTCTGGTCTCAGACACTGGCCACTGCTTGTAGCCTTGTTTTGTTAAATGCTGATCATTGATTCCTGAATTGGAGCCCCAGCTTTACTCCTAAAGATGTAGTTTTCTGGTCTATGTACCAACATTAGCCCATGTGACAAGACAGGACCCATTAAGGGAGCACTTTGTATCCTTCCAAGTATTCCAAATGTCAGAAATACTTTGTTAGCTACTGACAGAAGTCTTATGGGAAGCTTCATAAATCACTTTTTGACACATTCTTTGTTCTGATCTACCCCACCTGCTAGGGCTTCAGTGCATCAGGGGATTGGGTATTAGCATAGGAAAAGAGATGCAGCCACTAAAAAGGAAATCATCTCATCCAATGAAATACTCTCCTCAGATCCACTTGCAGGACTTTTTTTATTCTCCCCCTAAATTGAAGAATGACTTTCTCATCCCTAGAGCATTTTCCAGTCCTTGCCTGCACACTGTTTATTCCACTTCTTTCTCTACTCTGCTGTGAAGAGCTAACTTGTTTTCCTGTTGTCTCTACATCGGACTTTGTCGGAGCTCAACCTTTGGTTAAATCTCCTAATCCTATCTGGTGTTGTTACACAGCCATAAGCCATTTCTATCTCTGTAGTCTGTCTGGGGATGTTTGGGAACTGATTTAGCAACATGTCTTTTCTGTTGACAGCTGTATGGAGCAGACACTGTGTAGTTTGGTGGCATTATACATGGCTCCAGAGGATTATGTGTTTAAAGACAAAGGAAAGTAGGAAATGAGGATGTGCCAAATATTAGTAAGACATCCATGTCATATATGATTTTTCCAGTTGAAAGGGGAAAAAAAAGGAGAGGGGAGGGGAAAGAAGAGGAAAAAAGAGAGAAAGGGGGAGACAGACAGACAACTATAAGCTCAAAAAATATTAAGACTGATAGGTATATGAGAAGTCATCTAATCCAGTGGTATCAAACAAATAGAAAGGGGGCCACTAAACAATACATAATGATCACTGATCTGCATATGGACCTAGAAAACCAATATATATATATATATATATATATATATATATATATATATACATATATATACACACACACACACATACATACATATATTACTCATTTTTGTTGTATTTTTATTTAAATATTTTCCAATTATATTTTAATCTGGTTTAGGCTGCAGTTGAATGTGTTGCTTGCCATGCCATGTGGTTTTCTCAGCCCCTGGAGAGGGGAAAAGCTTGGGAATGGCTTTGTTTTTTGCAGAGCTAATGTACTGACTTCCTATTTACTATGATGGATTTGGCTTTCTGGTGTTAGAATTTGGCTTTCTAGTGTCTGAATAAATGTTTTTCTTCTGCCTTCTATATAGAGTATCTCTTATACTTTGCATTTCAGAATTATGCTAGCATATTCATAGTCACCCTCAGTGCTGTGAATATTGTCTGGGCAATACAGCATAAAATCAGTAATATTTATATGTGTGACTGAGCAAATCACTCGACCTCATTGAGTTTCAGTTTTCTCATCTGTATAATGGCAATCAAATTTATAGGAATTATATCTCAGGATTGTTTAGAGGCTCAGAATTTGGCAATGAAGTATGTGAAGTACTTTGCAAAAGTGCTATTTAAATATAGTGGTTATTATTTCCATAGTCATCACAAAAGCCAAAGAATAGGGCATCCTCCCTTTGAAAACATATGCTGTCAAATAATATCATTACTAGCCTCATCTTATTCTTAGGCAGGAGACACAATAACCACTTTGGAATTCATCTGTAATCTAAAGCAAGGTGGCAGACCATGGGAAATCGTTGGAGAACATGGCCTCTCTGCCATTTCTACAACTGGTCATTTTTAATTTGGGAAAGGAGATAGAGTACACACATAGGTATGAATATAAGCATTCTTAACCTGATTCTGAAATTTAGAAGGCTTTAGTATCCAACTTTTTTGATAAAAAGTTTAAAAACAGAGTCAACATTTTTATATTTATGAGGAGTATTATGAATATTATGGATGATCAACTGAATTGTTCCCTTCTATTGTTACTGGTAAAGTAGTCAAAAGCTTAGGCAAGACTCTCTGTGCTCCAGCTATACCAGTCTCCAAAGGTCCAGATCACCCAGGAGAGGAATATTCAAATGACAGCCCACTGTTGAAAGGACACTAGCTTGGAGTTAAGCGCACTTGGACTTTAGCCCCTATTTATCATGTGACCATGAGTACAACAACCCTTGGCCTCAGTTTCCTCATCTGCAAATGGGTGATAATAACATTTATATTGTCTACTTATGGGATCAGTGTTATAAAAATATTTAATAAATTGCTACTTCATTTCATGGGATAGTGTAACCAAATGACTTCACTTCTAGAGGTAAATCTACAAGTCACAACAGTGACTTGACTCTCGGCGCTTTGTGAGCCTCAAGCTTGGGCAGCAGGTAAAATTTGTCAATGAAGACAAGTAGCCCAGACTAGTGGAGTTATGATTCACTGATGTGCACAATGTTATATTGTTTGTGGCTTCTATTCATTTTTTTAGTTGTATATGACCTAATGGACTTTTGTCCATGGGGTTTTCTTGGCCAAGATACTGGAGTGGTTTGCCTTTTCCTTCTCCAGCATGTCACCATTTTATAGATGGAGAACTAAGGCAAATAGGGGTTAAGTGACTTGTCCAGGGTCACACACCTAGTAAAGCATCTAAAGCTGGGTTTGATCTCAAAGCCTGACTGCAGGCTCAGTGTTCTATCCACTGTACCACCTAGCTGCCCCAGTATGTTTATAAAGCACTTTTGCTTATGTTCTGAAATTAGATTCTATCTCTAGGGGAAATGGGGGGAGGGTTAAGAGAGGGGAGGAAAGGAAAAAAATGTTACATGACTTTTTTGTATGTTTTAAAGGAATAGCAATTTCATGTATAATCATGATTTTTTTCTATTTTACCATATTATGGAAATGCTTGTTTTAATTAAGTTCAGAATAAAAAAAATTGAAAAAAATTGAAAAGAAATAGGATCCTAAAAACAACCCAGTGAAGCCATTAGAGACAATGTAGTGTATAGAGCATAGTGCCTGGAGTCAGGGAACAACTCAATTCAAATATGGTCTAGATCTTTACTAGCTGTGTGACCTTTGGCAAATCATTTACCTTTCATTTGCCTCAGTTTCCTCAACTTCAAAATGAAGGTCATAATAGCACCTACTTCCCAGGGTTATTGTGAGGATCAAATGAGATAGTATTTGTAAAGCACCTAAGACAGTGTCTGGCACATAGCAAGTACTGTATAAATGCAGTTGCTATTCTTACTACTTCTGCTGTTATTAATTACTGGTTATTTTTGCTGTTATTATTCTTATTTATTATTATCATTAGTGCAGGTAGATGTTCACAGGATTTAGAGCTGTCCAGGACCATCAAATCATCTACTCCAACTATTTCATTTAAAGATGAGAAAACTGAAGCCAATAGAGTCCATAGGATTTGCCTAAGGTCATACAAGTAGTAAGTGATGGAGCAGAGCATCAAACTGTGATCCTTTAACTCCAAGTCCAGGGCACTTTCCACTCTACGATGCTGCCCCGTCTTTTGTCTCCATTTTATAGGTGAGGGGAGTTTGAGTTTCAGAGAAGTGAAATAACTTTCTGAATGTCATGTGCCTCATTAGTTGTAAAACCTGGACTTACACTAGGGACTCAACTATGAGTCTAGTGTTTTTCTGGCCACATTGTGCTTCCTCTGTTGCCATCTACTGGTAGGGGAATAACGCGCGCGCGCGCGCGCACACACACACACACACACACACACACACACACACACACACACACACACACACACACACATTGTTCCACCTTCAGCCTGCTCTTTACCACTTATGTAGCCAAAGATCTCAATAAAGAATACTGACATTCCATTCTATTCCCACTCTATTAGGCTTTCTCCTGTGTAGCTTGTGTGCATCTAAACCAATTTTCTTTAAGGAGACATTCATTTCTATTAAACAAGTGCTGTGTTTTCAAGGTGTCTGGTTTGTTTAATCCAAGATTCCAAATGATCAATAGTTCAATTTAGGGAGAAAAGGAAGATCTCCACATTGGAATGCTCTTCTTATCAGCTCTTTTTATGAATTCAAGGAGAGTTAAATCTAAAATATGCTTTTTTTCTTCTTTTTGTGGATATTTGTTGAATTTTGCAGTTTATTAGAAAAGGTATTGAACTTGGGAGGCCTTAGAGTCACAGAATCTCACTGATAGAAGGGCCAGTAGGGGTCACCTTGGCCAACCCCCGTCAGATATATAAATGGACAATAGAATGCTTCTGACAAGTGGTTTTTCAGCTTCTGCTTGGACAACTTCAATGACAGCAAAATCAGTAGTAGGAGTGGCAGTCCATTCCATGAAACATGAAGATCTGTTCAATGAGGAGGCAGGGGGTGGGTAAACAACAGAAATCAAGAAGACATGTACAAGCTAGTGGACAGCAACTGCTGGCTCAGCTATTTATTCTGTTTGTGACTCAGGGCAAGTCACTTAATTCCTCTAAGTCTCAATTTTCTCACCTCTGAAATGAGGGGGTAGAACTGCGTGACTTTTAAGGTCTCTTTTAGCTGGAAGTCAGTTGTACAAAATTCATAGGAAGTGATGGAGTCAGGTTGAGCTGAGTAAGATAGAAAGGGGCAGGGCAAGAGAACAAAAGACTGACAAAGGAACTGGTACCGAGGCAGCCTGCTGGCTTCTGTCTAGTTGCCGTTATAATTCTCTGAGAAAAATAAAATCTAAGTGAGCCTCACCCCTACCCCCTATGATGAAAATACAATGACAAAGGTGACTAAAAATTGATTAAATGGTGAATATCAAGATGGGAAACAAATCTTTGTTACTGTTGTTCAGCTATGTCCAATTCTTCATGACCCCATTTGGGATTTTCTTGTCAAAGATAATGGAGTGGTTTGCCATATCCTTTTCCACCTCACTTTACAGCTGAAGAAACTGAGGCAAACAGTGATTTGCCCAGGGTCATACAACTATTTAGTGTCTGATACTGGATTTAAACTGAGGTCCTCCTGGCTCTAGGCCTGGGGTTCCATCCACTGCACCACCTAGCTATCCATGCAATTCTTTAGTGGAGGTAATTTGCTTTATTTCCTGTTCCTGATGCCCCAAATCCCCAAAGAGGTAAATTACCTAGGGTTTTGTTCCCTTTAAGGTATTTGTTTCTATCTTCTCTGCCAAGGAAATTATCTTTTCCCAGCAGAGGACATAGCAGAGAATGGTGATCTCATGCTCTCTTTCCCTCTCCTGCTATGGAAGTCTGTTTCCAAAAGAAAAAAAAATAATCAATTAATTGGCATGAAATTATAAATAGCTGCTGAAAGCTTTATGTGCTGCCATATGCTCATGTATTTTAGAACAGACACCTTAATGATCATGTAATGTGATCTTCAGTTTTACAGATGAGGAAATTTCAACTCAGAGAAGTGATTTCTCTCCTTGAGTAAAAGTAACTTCATTGTGGGAGGGGATTATTTCATTTTTGTCTTAATATTCTCAGTGACTATCACAGTTCTTGGCACATAGTAAGAACTTAATAAATGCTTTGTCTACTTATCAATATTAGAAATTGTTTGTTGATTGGATTCTGACAGTCACATTAACAAGGTAGTGTTCACCTTTTGGAAGGAGAAGATTCTGGGATTTTCAGCATCATAGAAAGTCAGATTGGGAAGGGGTCCCCACCCACTCTTTAGTCAAACCCATCTCTGATATGGAAGACTCCCCACACTGATCAAGGGATGACTCAACCTATTCTTGAAGATTTTCAATGGGATTTGGGAAACTTCCTGCAAGAATACTCCATCTTACTTTGTGATAGCACTAAGATTTATCATATTTAACTTTCTATGCATATAAAATATAAATTGGTCTCTTTGCAACTCCCATTCATTTCTGCTCATTTTGTCCTTTGTGGAAAAGCAGAACAAACCTAATCCCTCTTCCACAAGATAGTGATCATACCCTTCCCCTAGCTTATTTTTGTCTAGACTTTGGATATACAATTATAGGAGAGGTGATGACAGTTCCTGTTGCACTTCCTTTTGTTACTCCAATTCTACTTGACTCAGCCCTTATCCTTTAAAACCTTTCTCTTTTGGATCTATCTGGTAAGAAATCATTAGACCTCATGTCACAGTGAAAATTAAAGTTTAACTGCAAAATAAAAGATCAATGTCAGTGTTCACATCAGGCAATAGCAGGATTACATAGCATAAACTACAACTCAATAATCTTCTCCCCAAGGTCAAGGTTGCCATGGGAAAAGAAGAGGAATCAGGTGGTTCAAGTAACTTTTCACTTGTCCTTCATTTTCTTCACTTACATATTTGCCACAAATTATGATCCCCCAGATCTTCAGGGTGGCATCTATCCTGCCACTCTCAAGTTATCAGAGAGAACAGGATGCTCACTACTTTCCTAAACTTTCTGTTTTTCTACATGAGGGGGAAATATCTTTGTTCCCACAGCATGATGTCGGCATGAGAACTGAGGTGGCCTTTTCAGAACTGTCAATGAAGCTTCTATGCATCGCTTCTGGGTAAACCCAATATTAAATCAACTTACTCAAACTCTTCTTCCACAATCCTGGAAATTTTATCCTACCCTGTTGCACTCCCAGTGAAAGATTTTCAGACACAGATAGGGCAAGGCCTCATGGCAGCCTGATGGAAAATGGCTAGACCCCTGGACCTGGAGAAAGGAAAATTTGAACTTAAATCTGGCCTCAGATATTTCCTATGTTGGTGACCAGGATGTAGTCACAACCTCTCTCTACCTCAGTTTCATAATTTGTAAAATGAAGATAAAAATAGCACATAATTCCCAGGATTGTTGTGAGGATAAAATTAAATGATAAAGTGCTTTGCAATCCTTAAAGAGCTTTGAAAATGCTAGCTATAACTTTTAGAGCTATCCACATGGTACAATGGATAGAGCACTACATCTAAAGTCAGGAAAATTAAAGTTCAAATTCAGTCCCAGATATTTTTTAGATCTGGGCAAGTCATTTAACTTCTGTCTGCTTCCCTATCCCTCCAACTATCCTAATACTGAGAAACACCTCAAGAGTTACAAATATGATCTTTTCTTTATAGGGATGTAAACAGTTCAATTTTAGTAAGTCCCATATGATTTCTCTTTTCTGTTTACCTTTTCATGCTTCTCTTGATTCTTGTGTTTGAAAGTCAAATTTTCTATTCAGCTCTGGTCATTTCAACAAGGGTGCTTGAAAGTCCTCTATTTCATTGAATGACTGTTTTTCCCCTTAAGCATTATACTCAAGTGATTCCTGATTTTAATCCTAGCTCCTTTGACTTCTGAAATATCATATTCCAAGCCTGATGATCCCTTAATGTAGAAGCTATTAGATTTTATGTTTATGCAACACTCAATTGCTTCTTTCTGGTTGCTTGCAATATTTTCTCCTTGAGCTAGGAGCTCTGGAATTTGGCTACAATATTCCTAGGAGTTTTCCTTTTGGAATCTCTTTCAGGAGGTGATTGGTGAATTCTTTCAATATCTATTTTATCCTCTGGTCCTATCAGGATAGTTTTCCTTGATAATTTCTTGAAAGATGATGATGAGGCTCTTTTTTTGATCATGGATTTCAGGTAGTCCAATAATTTTTAAATTGTCTCTCCTAGATCTATTTTCCAGGTCAGTTGTTTTTCCAATGAGATATTTCACATTGTCTGCTATTTTTTCATTCCTTTTACTTTGTTTTATAATTTATTGATTTTTCCAAAAGTCATTAGTTGCCATCTGCTCCATTCTAATCTTTAAGGAATTTTCTTCAATGAGGGTTTGGACCTCATTTTCCATCTGGCCAATTCTGCTTTTTAAGGCATTCTTCTCCTTGTTGGCTTTTCGGATGTCTTTTGCCATTTGAGTTAGTCTATTTTTTAAAGTGTTATTTTCTTCAGCATTTTTTGGATCTCCTTTAGCAAGCAGTTGACTCATTTTTCATTATTTTATTGCATCACTGTCATCTCTCTTCCAGTTTTTGCTCTACTTCTCTTACCTGATTTTCAAAATCCTTTTCGAGCTCTTCCATGGCTTGAGACCAATTAATATTTTTTTTTTGGATTCTTTGGATGGAGGAGTTTTGACCTTATTATTTTCTGCTTGTATACTTTGGTCTTCCTTGTCACCAAAGCAAGATTCTATAGTCTGATTCTTTTTCTGGTTTTTGCTCATTTACCTAACTATTTACTTGACTTTTGAGCTCTTTATTAAGGTAATTCTCTTCTTCCAGTGCGGGGGAGGCATACTATCAGCCACTCAATTCCCCCCACACTCTGTGGGCCTAGAGCTCCAGAAATAGTCACTGCCACTGTCACTACCCCTTCCCTTGCCCCTCCTTCTGTTTCCCTGGATGTGTTCCTCCACCCCTTCCACTGCCCTGGGGCTGGGACCAGACCACTCTACTCTCTCACACAGATCCCACAGGTTTTTGCCACTGACCTTTCAATTTGTCCTCCACATTTTGGGGTCATAAAATCTGGAAACCACCACTGATGGCAGAGATTCAGTACCCCCTAAGGCCTGTTCAGGTCCCGTCTGTTCCAGAGTGGCCCACATTGGACTGTTGCTCTGCTCCCAGTCCAGTGCAACATGCACTTCCCAGTGACCTTTCAGGCTCTCTTGGGTTAGAGATTTGCTTTGCTCTGTCATTCACTGAGTTCTGCAGCTCCCAAAAATGTTTAGCATCATTTTTTCAGGTACTTGGCTAGGTTTTGGGGGAGAACACTAGTAAGTACTCAGTGCCATCTTGACTCCACCCCCCCAACATAACGTTTATAAAGTTGTTTGTGAACCTTAAGTGCTAGAAAAATGTTTATAAATAGTAATAAGTATTGTCACATACTATCATCATCATTGTTATCATCATCATCATTATTTTAGCATTTTCTAAGTGAAGGAGGAGAAGAGGTCCAACAGTACTGACAAGCCATGGCCAGAAGAACTTTGGGCAACAATAGTCCTCCAACTTCCCAAACTTCTCATTTATATCCTCTCTTCTCAGTTTCCCAGTCCTGGCCTTGGCACCACTCCTCTGATTTCAGACCAACCAAACAGCCTAGGCACTGCTGGTTCCAAAACTATGTTGGAAACATTCTATTTACAACAGTGTCTGTGAAAACATTACCTTGAGAATCCGAGATCACATCTGTCTAGATCACTCATACAGAAGCAAAAGAATCCACAATTCCTCTCTTCAAGGAGTTTAATACTTAATGTAGAGGATAAAAGGTGCACTAAAGCTGATACAAGCTAAAACATAAAGTCATAAATTCAAATTCAAGAAAGATTTATTAAATGTCTTGTCAATAAAACTCTCCCCTACATGCTAAGGGAAACACAAAGTTTACATACGAAAAGGCCCTTCTCCTTACTGAGTTTTCATTTAGGATGGGTTTAATAAAATAACAAGTTTTGTCCAGGGATTTGATTTTTAAATTGAACAAAAAAAGTTCATGGTTTGGCTCCTACGAAAAACTGAACTGTAAAAATCATCAATTAAACTTTAACACAAAAAAGTCTATTATTCAACATTAAGCAGAGTTAAAGTATATAACATAGACAAGGAGTTTAAAAAATAGAGCCCTCTGCAATCTTCACAGGTTGCCATGATATGACTATGTTGGACTTGAAAATTTTCATTTTCCTTCCACTTCTCCTCTAGTCCCCATCAACCATACCCATTAAAAAACAAGCCTTCTGACAAGGACTACTTATTCTCTGTTGATTTAGAATGTCATCTTAACCAACTCTATGCATAAAGCAGACACCTGTACTAACATTTCAACAATAAGTCCAAGATATTTCCTTAAGAAATAACATGTGCTCCAAGGGCCACCTCCAGTTGTCCTGCTCTATATCTCATCACTGGACCTAGATGGCTCTGGAGGAGAAAGTGAGGCTGGTGACTGTACAGCCCTGCCTTACTTACATCCAATTCACTTGCATGTCATCTCATCATCTCTCTGATGTCATGGTCCTCTATGAGAATAAAGGAGAAGTAACAATCATACAAATAAACAGATAGCAATAATACACTCAAGTGTTTAAAAGAAGTGCATTAGAGAGATGCATAGTGGTAAGTGAAGTCTGAAAGTGAAGGTTTTTATTGGCAGGGAAGCAAAGAAAGCTTCATGAATAAGGTGATTTTTTAAAACAAGATTTAAATTACAGGTAGGAATTTAGTAGGTGAAGAAAGACAGGAAAGTCACCTTAGTCACGAGAAACATATTTGCAAAGGCAAAGAGGTAGAAGAGAATAGAGCTTGTTGGGAGAACCGAGACTATATCACATAACAGTAACTGACAACATGAAGGAAGATAATAAAAAATAAAGCTGAAATGGCAGAATAATGACAGATTATGGAGAGCCTTGAGTATCAAACAAAAGCGTTTTAAGTTTACTAAGTGTAAGTAAGGAAACACTGAGTGGCAGAGCAACATAACTAAATGTTTGTCTAAGGAAGATTAATTAAACAGTGTACCAAAGATAAGCCAGATAAAGGAGATAATAGAGATAGATATGACTATATAGCCTTTAACACGCTATTGCAATAATCCAAGTGGATAGTGACAAGTGTCTTATATTAGTCTGGTGATAGCAGGAATAAAGGAGGGGAGAACAAATGTGAGAGATGTGGAAGTGAAATCCCCAGAACTTGGTCATTGATTGGATATAATGGATGACAGAGAGGCAAATGTCAAAAACAGAGTTGAAGCTTTGAAGTCAGAATAATTAGTTAGCTTGAAAACTAGGAGAATAATACTGTCATAGACAGAGATAATGAAGTCAGAATTAGGACCATGTTTGAGAGGAATGTTCATTTTGGGACATGTGGTGCTTGAGATGCCATCTGGACATTCTGGTTAAGATATCCCAGAGGCAATTGGAGATTTGGATTTGAAACTTAGAAGAGAGGTCAGGACTGAAAATATCAATTTGGGATTCATTTGCTCAGAGCTGGTAGTTGAATCTATTGGGATAAAAGGAGAAATGATAGCAAGAGAAGAGAATGTCCAAGGACAAAAATCTTAGAGAAAATCTACAGCAAGCATTCTGGAAGAAAATTCAGTGAAAAATGCAAAAGAGAGGACAAGGCAAGGTGTAATGAGGTACCTGAGAAAGGATACAGGATTCCCAAATGAGTGGATCTTGGAAGGCTTTATGGTGGAGTCAGAACCTGATATGGATTTTGATGAAAGGAATAATTTTCACCAGTCAGACGAGGAGGCAAGAAACCATTCTAGGTGTGGGAGGTAGTGTAAGCAGAAAGATGAAAGGAGATAGGGCCGGAATAAGAAGAGAATAAGTTAGTTTGGCTGGAGGCGGTGAAGATAAGTAGAATAAACTAAAGCTAGAAGATAGCTGGAGTCAGACTGTGAAGGGGTTAGGTCAGGACACAGAGTTTACATTTCATTTGCTAGTCAGTGAGAATGTGCTTCTGATTAGCAAAAAAAAAAAGATTCCCCCAAAATAGGAACTTCATTGAATATAGAAAGTGGTGAGTCGTTTCTGTCTTGTTTGATTCTTCATGATGTCATTTAAGGTTTTCTTGGCAAAGATACTAGAGGGTTTTCCTTCTCCAGTTCATTTTACAGATGAGAAACTGAGGCAAACAAGTTAAGAAATTTGCCCATGGTCACATAGCCACCAAGTGTGTGAAGCTGGATTGGAACTCAGAAAAATGAGTTTTCCTTATTCCAAACCCAATGCTCTTACCACTGTGTCAACTAGCTGCCCATAGTAAGTGGTAGAACCTAAAAATTCTAGACTCAAGTGAAATCATATAGCTCCTACTTGCCTATGTTTCCCTACCTCCCCATTTACAAGTACACACACACACACACACGCACACACATAAACACACAACACACTTTTCCCATGCATACCTTTTCCCATTTTATTAGCATAATGTACTAGGGCAGAAAGGAAACAAGGTCTTCCTTAGGCCTATCAATAGATAATTCTACGACCTCTGTACTTCTAAAGAATAACGATGAGAACAACCAATATTTATCCATTTCAGCACATCAGTTCCACCAAAAATTATCAATCATTCAATAAACATTTATTAAGAGTTTAATATGTGTTACTCACTATGCCAAACTCTGGGGACACAAAAAGAGGCAAAGTTAGTCCCTACCTTGAAAGAGTTCATAATCTAACAATAAGACTAGAATTGGTGTAATGGAAGGAGCATCATACAACCTTCTTGGCTCTGCCCCTTATTGTCTCCAATACTTTGGATAAATCATTTCCTCCCTTTGGTCCTGTTTCCTCACAGGCCAAACTAGAAAGGTTAAACTAGATGATTCCTTAGGTATTTTTCCAATTCTAGGCCCTCAGATTCTAATTCAACCTGACACTATCTTTGCTGGTCCTGAGCAGATGATTCTTCTGCTTGATGGGAAGACAAAGGGTGATTTTAATGAATGACATTCCAGCCCTCTGGGGTCTGTGTTCATAGTACTGCTATTGTTTCACTGAAAAGAGCTTTTGATCAGACTCCATTAATAGACCAAGAGCACGTTCAATTAATTTCCTCACATAGACTCTGTTGTGATGATAAAAGAGAGACAGAAATTTCAACGTGGAAAGTGAAAGGTCCCATTCATTACTACTTCCCTCGTTAGGGGGTTCAAGAATATGTCTTTGTAGAAAAGCCAGAGTCATTCATCATGCCTCAGATTTACTTTACCCTTAATGCTTTCTAAAGCCCCTCCATACTCATTATTTTATATGGGAACTAGTGTTGCTTCAGCAAAGAGCCCTGACCTTGGTGTCTAAGGTCTGGATCAGAGTCCCAGCTGCAGAATAATAGTAAAAACAATAGCCATAATGATGATGATAATGATAAAAACAATTATGATAACCAACATAGTGCTTGGCAGCTAGGTGGACATAGTGGATAAAGTGCCAGACCTGCAGACAGGAAGACATCTTCCCGAATTGAAATCTGGTCTTGGGAACTTACTACCTGTGTGACCCTCGGCAAGTCATTTAACACTGTTTGCCTCAGTTTCTTGATTTATAAAATGAGTTGGAGAAGGAAATGGCAAAGTACCACAAGATCTTTGCCAAGGAAACTCCAAATGGGATCACAGAGTCTGACATGACTGAAACGACTGAAGAAATACAGCACTTACTGTGTGGCAAGCACTGTTGTCTGTGTTAAGTACTTTGCAGTGATCCTAGATGGATCCTCACAATAACCCTGGAGGTGGGTGCTATTATTCCCACTTTACAGATAAGGATATCTCCACTGCACATGTTCACATGGAGGAGTTGTGCCTGACCTGTATGTAGTAGAGCCTTTCAAACTTGTATTGGTCTGATCAGCCACAGTCAGATACAATGTACTTTTACCCCTACAAAGAGGGGTCAATTTGGTTCTCTTAGAGAACAAAGGGCAACAACCAAGTCTTTGAGACTGGAGTTGAAATTGAGTCTTCCTGACTCCATGCCTAGCTCTATCTAACGTGCCACATTACCTCCTCTAACATATCAGTAGGCATATGTCTTTACCCACATGAGCCTCAGTTTTTTCATTAGCAAAACTGGTATAATAATACAAAATCACTCCTTGTCTTTCCATTAAGCAAAAGAATTACTTGTTCCAGACTGGCAAAGATAGTGTCAAGTCAAGTTAAGATCTGAGAGCCTAGAACTGGAAAGTATCTAAGGAATCATCTAGTTCTCATTGAGAGGCAGTTTAATATGGTAGTGATAAGGCTTGCCTAGAAGTCAACAAAACCTAGATGTAAGTCTTGCCTCTGACAAATCCTGGAAAAGTGACTGGGGCAAGTCAATTAAACTCTCAGTGTCCCCAGGCAACTCATTATGACAGGGGTGTAGAATCTGCAGCCTTGAGGCCACATGTAAATCTGTAAATATTTCAGGCATTTTTTTCCCACAAATAACATTTGAAGGATCTAACTCATACGGTTGCTAAGGATCAAATAAGACAATGTGGGTTAAGAATTTTTCAAGTTTAAAAGTTTTTAAAAA
The DNA here is from genome assembly GCA_023548195.1 of Bettongia penicillata ogilbyi. Lineage (NCBI taxonomy): Eukaryota > Metazoa > Chordata > Mammalia > Diprotodontia > Potoroidae > Bettongia > Bettongia penicillata. The sequence continues at coordinate 5,273,941 of JAJHZJ010000107.1, read as the reverse complement.
TGTCAGTCATTATCCAATAACAGGTCATATTTACATAGCACTTCAAACTTTATGAAGCGGTTTCTTCATGCCTACCTTCTGTGAACCATGTGAAGTTTGGATTCAGTCAAAGGTCCCCACTTCAGGACCTAGAGGGCAACATGTGACCTCAAGGTTGCAGATTCCCAATCTCTGCACTAGGATGTTAAATGACTGATGAGATCTTCATTGGTGTAGGGAGCTTCCCCACCAGAAGTTTCATGAATGTGATCTCAAGTCTAGAGTAACAAGCACAAGGACAGAATGCTTCCACTACCTATTTCAAGAGGTAGGCATGAAGAAACCTCTGTAAACTTTGAAGCTCTATGTAAATATAACCTGTTATTGAATAATGACTGATGTTATTAAAAACTTTTTAAGTCTGAAAAATTCTTTTCACACACTGTCTTATTTGATACTCAGTAACCCTATGAGTTAGGTACTTCAAGTGTTATTTGTGGAAAAAAAATACCCGTAATATTTACAGATTTGAATACAGAGTCTTAGAAAAGTTAAATGACAGGGGCCAATCACTTGTTTTCTGCCTCTAAGATCCCAGCCCAACTCTGACACTGTGTGACAAAGATAGCTGAACCACCCTTAGATTGGGGCGGGGAAGAGAATTGGTGGCTAATTTTTGAGGGCTACATTAAAGGATCCTAGGTCTACAGAAACTTGTCAGTGTTAATTGCTCCTTCCTATTAATTTGAGGCAATGTGATGTACTGGACAGATTTTGGACTTTGGAGCAAAGAAGAGAACTAGGGATGTGTATTTTCTCAAATATTTGATACCTCTATTACTCTGGGCAAGTCACCTAATCTTGCTGTGGCTGTGGCTGTTGAGTCATTTTGGTCGTGTCCAACTCTTCGTGACCCATGGATTGTTTCTTTCTAGCTGCCTGCAGTATTTTCTTCTTGACCTGGTAACTCTGGAATATGGCGACAATGTTCCTAAGAGTTTCTCTTTTTTGGACCTTTTTCAGGAGGTGACCCATGGATTCTTTCAATATTTATTTTGCCCTCTGGTTCTAGAATATCAGGACAATTTTCCTTGATAATTTCATGAAAGATGATGTCTAGGCTCTTTTTTTGATCATCGCTTTCAGGTAGTTTCATGATTTTTAAATTGTCTCTCCTGGATCTATTTTCCAGATCAGTTGTTTTTCCAATGAGGTATTTCACATTATCTTCCATTTTTTTTATTCTTTTGGTTTTGTTTTGTGATTGCTTGGTTTCTCATAAAGTCATTAGCTTCCATCTGTTCCATTCTAGTTTTTAAAGAAGTATTTTCTTTTTTTAAATTTTTTTAAATTTTTCATTTTTAACACAGTTCATATCACATAATACAGTTCCAACTTTTGGTCAGGTGATATTTCCTTTAAAGCATTTACAATATAGACCACAAATGGATTTTTTGTTTTGTTTTTTTTTTTAACATTAACCAACTGAGACACAGATAATAACTATCTTGCTAATTTCATAAGCCCTTGTCCTAATTGTCTCCACAATATTACTAAGAATTAAAATACCCTAACTTATTGTTTTTGGTGTAAAATTCTAAGCCTAACAGCTTAATTTTAGACTTAACCTCAGATGTTCCCCTAAAACAATCTATAGTTTAATGGATCTGGTATTAAGCTTACAAACCTTTTGACTACCGGAAATTGCCACTAAGAGTAGGGACATTGCAGGAAAACAACATGTCTTCAACTTGATGTCAGTTCCAGGCAGAAGTAGATTGTCAACTTGCTTTCAGCGAGGCTTAAAGTCTGCCAGGTATCAGTGGGGAAACTGAGTCAGGAGAATCCTACCTCAACTCAGGGTGAACAATCACTCTCCCACCCTTCCCATGAAATCACCTTTTTCAGTTCATACCAGCATCTCACAGGCTTACTGGCATTATGGATTGGAGGCTCAGATCACCTTTGTTGCTATCCATACCTGGAGTTAGATTCAGAAGAACGGTCACTTAATAGTTTCATAGCATCTTAAAACAGCAAGTTCCAATAACCAGGTTTCAGATATGACCATAATTCCACATTGGCTAAGGAATATCTTTTGAGGCAAGTCTTAAGTGACTTACATGCCTTTCTATACCTGTTCTAGTTCTTGTTTAGATAATAATCATAAAATCAAATTTACCATTAAAACCTTAACTTTTCCACCAATGCAAAATTTTACCTGAAGTTACCTGCCTCTGGGAGACTTAGACTAAAATTCATTTCCCCAAACTAAAGATATCTCTGATTTAGTCTCAGTAATTAATTCAGTCAATTGTTTTAATACTAATTGCTTTTACATCACTTTGTAACATGTCCAATTTTCCCTCCCCCCACCTCCTAATACCTTGTATTCTGATTACCTCTTCCCTCAATGAGCCCTCTCTTCTATCACACCCCACCCTTCACTTACTCCATCTTCTCTTTTCTTGTAGGGCAAAATAAATTTCTATACCCCATTACCCGTGTTTCTTATTTCCCGGTTATATGCAATAATAATTCTCAACATTTGTTTCTAATACTTTGAATTCCACCTTCTTTCCCTCCCTCCCTACCCATCCCCGCTGAGAAGGCAAGCAATTCAATACAGGTTATATATGTGCTGTTTTGCAAAAGATTTCCATAATAATCAAGTTGTGCAATACTAACTATATTGCCCTCTCTCCTACTCTATCCCCCCTTATTTTTTATTCCCTCATTTGACCTTGTCCCTTCCCAAAAGCATTTATTTCTAGTTACTCCCTTCTCCCATTTGCCCTCCCTTCTACTATTCCTCTCATCCCGCTTGACCCCTCCTCCCCTACTTTCCTGTATCATAAGATAGATTTTCATACCAAATTTAGTGAGCATGTTATTCCCTCATTAAGCCATATATGGAGAGAGTAGCTTCACTTTTTCCCTCTTCCCTTCTCCCTTTTCTCCTCCATTGAACAAGATTTTTCTTTATTTCTTTTATGAATTATAGCTTGCCTCATTCCATTTCTCACTTTCTCCTCCCAGTATTTTCCTCCCTCACCCCTCAATTTTTATTTTATATTTTTTGTGTATATTATGTTGTATGATTCAACACAGCCTGTACTCTGTGTGTGTGTGCATGTGTGTGTGTATGTACAATCCCTCTGCCTACTTGAGAGAAGTCTCAAGAGTTATAAATATTTTCTTCCCATGTACGAATGTAAACAGTTCAGCTTTAGAAAGTCTTTTATGATTTCTCTTTCCTGTTTACCTTTTCAAGCTTCTCTTGATTCTTATGTTTGAAAGTCAAATTTTCTATACAGTTCTGATCTTTTCAACATGAATGCCTGAAAGTCCTCTATATCTCTGAATGATTATTTATTTCCTTGAAGTATTATACTAAGTTTTGCTGGGTAGGTGATTCTTGATTTTAATCCCAGTTCCTTTGACTTCTGGAATATCCTGTTCCAAGCCTTTCAGGCCCTTAATGTTGAAGCTGCCAGATCTTGTGTTTTCCTAATTGTATTTTCACAATACTGGAATTGTTTCTTTCTAGCTGCTTGCAGTATTTTCTCCTTGACCTTGGAACCCTGAAATTTGGCCACAATATTCCTAGGAGTTTCTCTTTTTGGGTCTCTTTCAGGAGGTGATTGGTGGATTCTTTCAATATTTATTTTGCCCTCTGGTTCTAAAATATCAGGACAGTTTTCCTTGATAATTTCATAGAAGATAATGTCTAAGCTCTTTTTTTGATCATGGCTTTCAGGTAGTTCCATAATTTTTAAATTGTCTCTCCTGGATCTATTTTCCAGGTCAGTTATTTTTCCAATGAGATGTTTCTCATTATCTTCTATTTTTTCAAACTTTTGGTTTTGTTTTCTAACTGCTTGGTTTATCTCGTAGTCGTTCATTTCCCTGAACTCAATTCTCTCTTTCAGAGAACTTCTTCAGTGAGCTTTTGAACCTCCTTTTCCATTTGGCTAATTCTGCTTTTTAAAGCATTCTTCTCCTCACTGGCTTTTTGGACCTCTTTTTCCAATTGAGTTAGCCTATTTTTAAAGGTGTTATTTTATTCAGCATTTTTGGATCTCCTTTAGCAAGCTGTTGATTTGCTTTTTCATGATTTTCTTGCTTCTCTCTCATTTATCTCCCCAATTTTTCTTTCACCTTTCTTACTTTGTTTTCAAAATCCTTTTTGAGATCTTCCATGGCCATTGAATATTTATTTTGGTTGTTTGGAAGTTTGACTTTTATGTCTTTCTCTGGTGTTAAGCATTGTTCTTCCTCATCTGAAAGGATTGGAGAAGATACCTGTTCACCAAGAATGTAACCTTCTATAGTCTTTTATTTTTTTTCCCCTTTTTGAGGCATTTTCCCAACCAGTTACTTGACTTTTGCTTTCTTTGTCAAGAGTAGGGTGTACTCTGGAAACTTGTAAAATCTCAGTTCCTTTAAGGTGATACAATCAAGCCTTCACACTGATCTGGTAGCAACTAGAAACTTTTGTGCCCAGAATCTGCAAGTAGTAGAATTTCATCTGTACTACAGCCTCACCTCCAGCTGCTCAATTCCCCCAGACTTTAGGCAGAGGCAAGGCACCCACTCATTGTGAGATTAAGATTAACTGCTCAATTCCCCCAGGGGTTTTACAATGAAGCCTTCAACAATGTTGCCTGCTCTCTGCTGATGAAGCCACAGCCTCTGATGTTGCCTCATGGGGCCTGAGCTATGAGGGGATCTTTCTTCCTTCTCAGTCAGCTGAAAAAGCCCTCTCACTGACCTTTGGTACCTGTGGGTTGAGAGATTTGTGAAGCATCACAGATGCTGCTAGGATTCTGCCCCCTGAGGCCTCCTCTGGTCCTCTTCCCAGTGCCTCAAGGTCAAGGCTAGGCTGGGCTCCACTCCTGTCCTGTGGGACAGACTTTTCCCATCAGCCTTCCAGGTCACCCTGGGCTGGAAGTCTCCTCCATTCCATTGTTTTGTGGCTTCTGCTGCTCTAGAATTTGTTGAGAATCATTCTTTAGAGGTATTTTATAGGCTGTGGGGGAAGAGCTATATTCATCTTTCTACCCCATCATCTTGATTCTGCCCCCTCTTAGTTTAGGTTTTATTGTTCTGTGGGCACCCAATAGCTACTTGCTGACCCTTGCTTTCAAGGTAAAGAGAAAAGACTACACATTTACTGACAGCATCATAACAGTGGAAACAGAAAACAAGAGATTTTGAAGATACACTTGTTTATATTTTTGCAAAACTTAACCCTAGCAAAGTTCTAGGTAGTTAGAATGGAACAAGTAAGATTTTTCTTCAAGAGGACCCATGGAGGGGAACAGTTATTAAAAAAATTACTATATACCAGACACTTTTCTAAGTGTTTTACATATATTATCTCATTTGATTTACCTTATGCATATTATTGTATTTGATTCTCACAACAACCTTAGAAAATTGGGCTATTTCAAGATCCCTATTTTACAGTTGAGGAAACTAAGGCAGCCAGAGATTAAGTGTCTTGCTCAGGGTCACACAATTAGGAGATGTTTGAGGACAGATTTTAACTCAGGTCTTCTTCACTCTAGATCCAGTGCTTTACCCAATGAGCTAACTATCTCTAAAACACTGACAGAAATTTCGTTTTTGATCTACCTTCACCTTAACGTTAGCCTGAATGGCTTCTGTCCCTAGAATGCATGCCTTCCTCCTCTCTTTCTTCTAAAAATGTTTACTTTCTTCAGGTCTCTTGCTCTCACTTACAGGAAGTTTTCTTGATACCTCCTGGAGTGTACTTGCGTAAATGTTATATTTACTTACATTTGAATACATAATTTCTCCAGGATAGAAAGTTTTTGTCTTTTTATGACAATGTTTGGCACAAGATAAGTATTTACCACTTGTTTATTGATTGACTTTTGAACCTACATACCATGATTACTTAGTTAAAATGGGAAGGTACCAGGTAGTGTTTGCCCCACTCAGTAGCCATAGTCAAGCTGAACTCTTCAGTACTCAATGTTTCCCTACCTTCTCCTCTCACCTTGCTCACAGTAGCTTTCCAAGCAAAATTGTTGTAGCATCCTGAGGTCTCTACCCTCTCTCTCGGACCCCAACTGCTCCCCAAATGAACTGATGTCATATTTCATGACGCATGCCCCAGGCACAAAGATTACTAGTTATGGAACTGTCTCCCTTTTGCTTCCTTACCTTTGGAGAGAGGACTGGATGCTAGAAGTCACCAAAGGAAAGAGCCCCTTGTCTCAGGTGCTAAAACTGCCAGCAATGACTGCATGCCTGAGGTCCCCAAGGGGCATTTTGTGTCATGATCCCTCTTTTTTTGTTCTTTATGTTTGTGGTTGAGGGGGCAGGGAGTAAGATACAGCTGCTCAGAATATCATAACCAGAAAATCCCAGATGTGCTCCATTACACAATACAAACAAAAAGGTCGGAGCAGGGATCTTTCTTTAAGGAAATAATGCAGGGGAAAGGATCTAACTCAGAAATTATAAGACTGGATTAATTCCAGTTCTACTTATTCTGAATTTAAGATAATTCTTGTAGGGTGAAAATGCTATTCTGCATTTGACCTTTGCACTGTATTTAGAGAAAAAAATGGCTGAGCAAATTAGAGCATAAACAAATTGAAGATGTTTATCCTAACTTAAAAAACAAATTGCATGTCAAAAGGTGGGTCTAAACTGCTGAAAACTGAGAAATACGCTAATTACAAACCACTCTTATCTACTCTTTAGAACATTCTGTTATTGAAGTATACTAGGTCTTTCTAGTTTCAGTTTCTCTCTGGAATTGAAAATAACTGTAATTTAGAAAATACACATATTTCATTGTAGCAGCTTGTGCAGGGCTAATTCCCCAACTCCCAATTGAATTTTTAAGCTTGGAATCTCTAAAGGACAGCTAACTACTTCTCCCCTCAGGGGTCTAGGAGTAACCCTGAGAGTCTGTGATTTCTACTACAGTTGCTCACAAGTTCATATGCAATGTGCTCCATATTGATTACTAGCCAGCCAGACTTAATTAACTTTTAGAAAGGATGTTTATTAATGTGGTATGGTACATAGTTGGCATATGTATATATGTGTGTGTGTATGTATGTGTATGTATATATGTATATGCATTCATACATATACACATGTATATATATAAACACATACACATATACATACATACATGCACAAACCTACACAAATACACATGTGTGTATATACACGCATGCACATATGCATATATATATATTTATATTCAGTCAGTCCTTCTTCCAAAGAAGGGAATGCTGTCAATAGGAAGACAGTTCCATAACTAGAAATTGTTTGTGCCTGGGGTATGTGACACAAAACATGACATCAATTAATTTGGGGAGGAGGAGGGCCCCAAGAGAGAGGGTTGAGATTTCAGGATGCTACAATGACTTTATTTGGGAGGGTACTGTGAGGAAAGGTGAGAGGAGGGGGTATATGTATATACATATACATACATATACAGACACACACACACATACCAATTCTGTCCCATACTACATTAGTAAACACCCTTTCTAAAACTGTTCCTCCACTTGAAGGGAATATATCCATTCCCTCAAAAGGGGGATGCACATTTCTTGGACACTCAAGGTCCCAGGGGCAGCTGGGCATCTTCAAAGCACATGAATTCAGAGGGCAAGCTCACAGGTTCTGGTAACTGAAAGTAAAGGAGTTTGCATTAGGTAAAGCTCTATATATGTGTGGGCTCTATGTGAGTGCCCTTATAGAGATCTTGTTTCCTTGATGTATCTGGTTTATTGTTATGTGTTTTTCAGGTCCCAATGCAACTACTCCCATCAATCATTCCTGCCTGAAATATTGCAATAGCCTATTGATTGGTCATCTTTCTTAAAGTTTCTCCTTACTCCAGCTTGTCCTCTACTTAGCTGTCAACCTGATCTTCCTAAAGTTCAGGTCAGATCTTGTCACAGGTTCCTTCCATTCAACAAATTCCAGTGGTTCCTTGTTATGTCCAGGAACAAATGTAAACCCTGCTGTTTGGTGTTCAAAGCCACTCATAACCTGGCCCACTTCTACTTTTCCAATTTTATATCTTGTTTCTTTTCACATGATCTGAAATGCAGTGATAATGTTCTTCTTAGTATTCCTTTCACAAGACACCCATTCATTTTCCCTAGTTATCCCCCATTCCTAGAATTCTCTCCCTTCTTATCTCTGTCTCCTCACTTTCTTCAAGTCCAAACTAAAATCTCAATTTCTATACGAAGTTTTCCCAATTTTCTTTAATACGTTCCTATGTTAATTATTTTATTCTGTAAATATTTTATTTAGACATAGTTATTTGGAGATTTTTCTCCCCACGCCCCCCATTAGACTGTGAGTTCCCTCAGGGCAGGGACTTTTTTTTCTTTGTAATTGCAAAGCTTAACCCAGAATCTGACACATGTTGTTCAGTCATTTTCAGTTGTGTTTAACTCTTTCTTGCCCTGTTTTAGGATTTTCTTGGCAAAGATACTGGAGTGCTTTGTCATTTCCTTCTCCAGCTCATTTTACAGATGAGAAAGCTGAGGCAAACGAAGTTAAGTGATTTGCCCGGGGTCACACAGCTAGTAAGTGTCTAAGCACAGATTTGAACTCATAAAGATGAGTCTTCCTGATTTCAAGAACAATGCTCTATTAACTGCTGTACCTAGTTGCTTATTTTCTGACTCATTGACTGTATATAGTTTGATTAAGTGAAATCTCCTCTGTGGGTTAAGCAAACATTGTAGCAGGAAGGGGAAAGTTATCAAATATGTATATACAGCCTCATTTCTCTTTTCTACTCTTGGCAGTTTTGAACCAATCAATAAATGAATCATGAATTTACTGAATTATAGTGCTAGGTACTAGGGATTCAAAGAAGAAAACAAAATCATCCTTGAACTCAAGGAGTTTACATTCTGTCAGTGGAAATATTCTAAAATATTAGAAAAATATTTTCTAAATAAATATGAAGTAATTTGGGGAGAAGTAGTACTAGAAACTTGGATGGTTCAGGAAAGAGCTAATATAGGAATTGGACTTGGAGATGAACTTTGAAGGAAACTCTAGATACTCAGCAAAAGTGAAGAAGAAATGCATTCTGGGAATAGTGAGCAACAAATGTAAAAGCAGGGAGATTAGAGAAGGACCCGTAATGTATAGGAACAATAGAAAGGAGATCAATGGAATCACAGAGTGTTTGAAAGAGAAAAACATGTAATGAGGGTCTAAAAATGTAATCATATCATTATAGGCTTTAGATATTAAATAGAAGATTTTCCCCCCAATTTTTGCTTCTCTTCTCTCTCTCTCTCTCTCTCTCTCTCTCTCTCTCTCTCTCTCTCTCTCTCTCTCTCTCTCTCTCTCCCCCTCCCTCTTTCTCTCTCCTTTCCTTCCTTCCTTCCATGACTCCCTCCCTCCTTCTTCTCTCCCTCCCTCCCTCCTTCCTTCCTTCCTTCCTTCCTTCCTTCCTTCCTTCCTTCCTTCCTTCCTTCCTTCCTTCCTTCCTTCCTTCCTTCCTTCCTTCTTTCCTTCCTTCCTTTCTTTTTCCCTTTCTTTCTTTCCTTGGTCAATAGAGACACCACAGGAATTTTTTGAGCATGATAGCAACATGGTTAAGCTTATTATCCTAGGACAAACTGAGCTAAGTTTGTAGGGGCTCATGATTCAGTTTGCCACAGGATCATGCATTATTTGGCCACAACAACTGTTGAAGATTTTCTACTAAGTCACAAATGGATTTCAGTTTATGTTGGTGAGAGAAATAGCCCCACTAATGAAATTAAAACCCTTCATATATTGAAATCATGGATTTCAAATGACATGAAGCCAGGAGGAGTAAAAAACATATTGGATAACAAAAGCACTATCCAAAAAGATCTATACAGGAAAGGAATATTTGCTGAATTAAATAAAATGAAATTTAATAAGAAATTGCAATGCCCTATGCTTGGGTTTAAAATTCTAGGAGAGGATTGGTGGAGATGGGAAGCTTGCCAAGAGAATAATTCTATTCAATATGGCTTGAGGGTGTTAGTAACCTACAGTTAGTAACCTAAAACGCTCACTATGAACAAAGTGAGTGATCTGGAAGCAAAAATGGCAATATTCTCTTATGCTTCATTGCTAGAAAAGAATACGTCCAGATGAGGGAATTATAGTCCTGACTTACTCTGCCCTGACCAGACCACATCTGCAGTATCATGTTCAGTTCCAAGTGCCACATTTAAGGAAGGCTATTTATGATAATTGTAGTTGACATTTATATGAAGCTATAAAGCTTACAAAGCACTTTATGTACATTAACTCATTTGAGTCTCACAACAATCCACTGAGGTAGGTATTGCAGATTTTATTTTATAGATTAGAAAATTGAGGCTCTGAGAGTTTCATTCACTTTCTTATGCCCATAAAGCTTTCAAATATCCACAGCTGGGTTTCAACGCTGTTATTGAACCAGCTATGTTATGCAATGAATAAAGCACAGGGCTGTGTGGCCCTCGGTAAACCCACTTAATATCTATGTGCCTCAGTTTCTTCATCTGTAAAATTGGAATACTACTTCACAGGGTTGTTGTAAAGATCTGATGAGATATATCTGTACGGCATTTAGCGTGACACCTGGCCCCAAATAAGGAGTTAATAGATTCAACCTTATCCCTTCCTCACCTTCCTGACTCAAAGGCAATATTCTTTTGACTATGGCACATCACCTGTGACAGTAAGAATTCTAGTCATAAGGATGAATATACCATAGAAAAGCAATGGGAAAAAAAAAAAACCTGAAATATTTTGTTTTCCTTCTTTGATTATCTCCTCTTTCTCCTGTATTTATCTTATTTGTAAAGCTGGTTTGAATGCTGTCTTCCGACTCACCATCAGACTCTGAGCCCCTTAAGGACAGGGATTGTATTTTTGCATTTCTTTGTACTCTCAGGGCATGGCATAGTGTGTAGCATATAGTAGGCACTTAATAAATGCTTGTTGACTTGACTTGAATCAATGAAGAGATTTAAAGAGAATATTATACCTGTCTTCATGTATTTGGAAAGTTTCCATGAAAGAGTAGAAGGAGATTTGATTTACTGCAGCTCAAGGGACAAACCTAGAAGCAATTAGACAAAGTTTTAGGAGGCATATTTTGGCATGATGTTAAGAGGGGGAGGGGACAAAACAAAACTTCCCAACAAATAGCTTTCCCCAAGTGAAATAAAATGTCTTAGTGTTTCTATCATTGGAAACTTTGATGATGTAGAGAAGATTCCTTTCTTCTATTACATTATACACTTGAAGAAGACTGAGGCTTTTTTTCCCATTTATTATTATTGGATTCCTATGTTATAGGCCTTGTTTGTATTCTTCCAAGCTATGTGGGCTTGGTCAGATCAGTTAATATTTTTGGGCCTCAGTTTCTTATTCTGTAAAATGAGGCATTTTGATTAGATGATTTCTAAGTTTCCTTAAGAACTACCATTTTATTATTCTCTTTATAAAAAGCTATTTAGCAATGCAAATGTATGATTACCTCTGAACTGAGTCAAAAGTAATAAATAAAACATGAGGATATTAGAAGGAACTTTGAGAATTTTGTATTGAGGAAATTGAAGATCAGATATAAAGACAGTAGAGAGTTGTCACTTACGTACAGTAGGTGCTAATTCTGATGTCCTTTGGTCTGAGTTAACAATCCTAATTATTAGGAATAGTCCAAAATGGTTTTCTTCCATTTTGATTTGAACCCAACTGGTGATCTGGAATTGTCATAATGGAGAAAATGATGGATCTGAAGTCAGAAAGATTTGAGTTCCAATCTAGCCTTTGATAGTTACTAGTTAAGGGACTTTGGTCAAATTATTTAGCAGTTTCCTCATCTATAAAATGAAAGGATTGTACTAGATGGCCTCTGAAGTCCCTTCCAGATCTAAAATTTATGGGTCTATGCTCACTTACAAGTACTACAATTTCCATATATGAGTTAAAACACATCTAATTCAAGGAACTTCTTTGTGACAAAGCTAGCAGTATGATACTCATATGTATCTGACATAGTTTTCCTTCTCACGAGAATCTAAAATGGAACATATGGAAAAATTAGGCAACTGTGACAATAGAATCATGTTCCACTGACCCAAAGCAATGAACACCCTGTGCCACCTTATCTAAGGTAATCTCAAATCTCTATTTAAGGAGGACATCCAGACCAATCATCTCATTATTTCCCACCCAGTTTCCCTCTCCTCTGGACTCATCATTATGCTCTAAGAAATTCATCCTTCAAGGTCACATCAGTTCTGAAACTCCCACTTCATCGGTAACTTTTGCCCCTGGGACCTCTCAGTCTGATTGGAAGGGAGATCTCCCAGAATATCCGTTTAAGGAAGGCACTCAGGTTACTCATCTCTTTATTTCCCATCCTGCTATACTCCTTTGAATTTCTCCATCATAACCCTTGACTGGAACTTTACCTTCCCCCTTTATAGCTGTCCTTTAAACATCATCTTCTATGGAACGGTAAGCTTCTTGAGAATAGGGACTGTCTCTTTTTCATATTTGTATCTTATCTACAGAGGACAGTGATACTTGATCACACTATCTGTAAGAGAATTTGAAGTTTACTGCCTGCATGAGGGGAAGTATAGAGTGGACAAAAGTGGACAAAAGGAAATTCTTCTTTTTTTTTGACTCTCTTCATACTCTGTAATTGCTTTGAACACTTCTGGCTTCCAGCTTTGATAAAGAAGATGGTTGATCCCAATCCTACATTTGGTTGCTAAATGATTTTAAATGCATTAAAAAATTAGATCTACAAGAGAAATCAATTATATTGAAATATAGTTATCAAAATATTTTTAAAAAAGCAAATTTAGGGACCTCAAGTTAAAAATCCATGATTTAGTCACTCTGCAGGTTCAAAGAGAAAGAAAAAGCCTTCATCAAGATTACACAATAAATAAGGCACTTTTCAGAAATAGACTTTCCAGGAAGGATATGGAATTCATTTCACCTAATGTGTAGATGACTGAAAACGGCTTCAAGTGTTACCTTTTCCATGGAGATTATAATTGTAGCCAAAATCATAAAGGAAAAATGTTTAAGGCTGGGAGTTAAAGCTTCAGTAGACTTTTTTTCACCTGAGGGAAGGAGAGCGTGATGGCTTCGAAGGGGTGCTGATATTACCCTCTCTCCATCTGTCTAATATTCTCTTATCTTGGCATTTACTGTCCATTGTAGCCTGAACACTCTCCCTCTTCACTTTTGGTTCTTAGTTCCTTGGATTTTGTAAAGACTCAGTTCAAGTCCCATGGTCTTCTGGAGGCCTTTTTCAGTTCCGGCTGCTGTTCTTGGCAAAGATATTGGAGTAGTCTGCATTTCCTTCTGCAGATTGAGGCAAAAAAAGTCAGAGTGACATGCTCAAGATCACATCACTAGTAAGTATCTGAGGCTAGATTTGAATTCACATCTTCCTGACTACAGGTACAGCACTCTGTGCACTGAGTCACCTAGCTACCTCTTTAGCTGCTAGTATTTTCCTTCCGAGATCACCTTCCATCTACTTTGTATTTAATTCCTTTGTATTCGTTTAACTTATTGAAGCATTTGGTAGATAGTAAACAATAAATGCCTGTTCTTTTAGTGACTGGGATGGGAATCAAGAGATTTGAATTTTAATTCTGATTCTAGCTAGCTAAAAACGACGATACAAGTCATAATTAACAGAAAGGCAATGTGGAGCATTTAACATAAAAACAATGCAGTGGTGGGAAAACCAAAAATTAATCCAGCATTTCCCCTTTCCAACCCATCCTTAAAATCCAGTCACCAAAATACCCTGCTGTATTCATAATTCACTTTTGCTTATTGTTAATGTCATTTTTATTCTTGATGGGAAGATATAAGCTTAAGTCACATGGAAACCTGAGTCACATGAAGTCTAAGTCACATGAAGCAGGAAGGGTAGAGCAGGAGGAAGCAGAGCTAGAGCAAAACTGAGAGGAAGTTAGTCATGAGAGCAGTCAGAGTGTGAGGGAGAGAGCTTGCTTGTGATTTGTTGAATGGATCTGGATTGTGGGAAGCCTAGTGGGGGAAGGCTTGGGGCTGGTGTTGCCCTCTGCATTGTTATTGTGTATAGATTTCTTTATTACTTTATTACAAATTTAGCTTTCTAGTGTCTGAATAAATGTTTTGCTTCTGTCTTCCATATGAAGAGTCTGTTATACTTTGCAATTCAAAATTATGCCAGCATATTCATAGCCACCATAGGTGCTGTGAGTATTGCATTGGCTCTACATCTTCCTACATCACGTTTGACCATGTCCACCCCCAACTCAATAAACTCTAGTCATTTCTTACCATTTCCAGAATCACCAATTCCATGACTTCCCAGATCAAATCATCCTTCTCTGTACACCATTCTCCCATGTATGTTGTTTCTCCTTAGTAAAATCAAAATTCCTTGAGAGCAGGGTCTGTCTTTGCTTTATTTTTATGCCTAGCATTTATCCAGGTCCCGGCACATAACAAGCACTTGACAAATGCATTTTTCATTGATTCATTCAACCAGAAGTTCTCTACAATGATTGCATCACAGAATCAAAGAACTTGAGAGTTGGAAGGGGTTTCATGGGTCATTATTCAGTCCAACCTATAAATGAAAGCAGCATTGTTGCTGTTGTTTGGTCTTTTCAGTTGTGTCCAACTCTTTGTGACCTCATTTGGGGTTTTCTTGGCAAAGATACTGAAGTGACTGGTCGTTTCCTTCTCCAGTTCACTTTACAGATGTGGAAACTGAGGCAAACAGAGTTAAGTGACTTGCCCTGGGGTCATACAGCTAGTGTCTGAGGCCACATTTGAACTCATCTTCCTGACTCCACACCTCACACTCTATCCACTGCACCACCTAAGCTGCTGCATAACTACATACCAGACAAGAAATCAAAGGTTCATATCACTTCCCAAACCCTCTCTTCCCACAAAAATAAAAAAAAAAACACCTATGTACCTACAAATATATAGACGAACAAATGAATTAATTAATAAGAAGGTAAACAAAATGAAAATAAGATAATTTAAAAAATAAACTTAGATGAGTTCATTGCTTTTCAGGTCACAGAATAAAAACATGCTCCTCCTCTTAGACTATACTTACAGATAAGACTATACCTACAAAATGAATCTTTTGAAGTGGCTATTTGGGGGCAGGTAGAGAAGGGACAGAACAGAGAAGGAGAGAAGGGACTCAGAAAGATATGAGGGATTTAGACTAATATTAGAAGTGAGATGTAGAAACATAAATATGTACATGTATCCAGTCATTCATGATGTCCACCTATCTTGAGATATCATTGCTGGAGTAGAATCCGAATGACAAGGCCAGAAATATAGAATTCAGCAAGCAGGACAAATTTGCTAACATGAAATATTTGCCAAAAACCGGTGGGTTCTAATTCCTATCTTCAGTTCAGCAGAAGAAATAGTACTGTCCAAGAGGCTTTCTCACCATCATTGCCTTCCCTGAAGCCGGGTAGGCCTTGTGTTTTGGCTGCTTTTTCTGTGGATCTTTCCTCCCCAGTTTGTTTATTCTCCCCTCCGTGGATACCCACATGGCATTTTTCTTTCCTTATGGTAGGGCCTAAAGACTTGAGGTAAGCATTGCGCTGATTAAAAATTAATAAGAGCCTCAGAGATAAAGTAGCACGAGGCAGTTGGTTCTCTGATCGACAATTTTTTGAGGCTCTTTAAATACCCAATTATTTCCAGGACACCTACGGAAAAGAAACCACAGGACATGGGAAATAGGTTTTCAGGCCAGAGGGAATATATTTTTAAGCAAAAGTCTTTCAACTTGGGTGAAAGAAAGAAGAATTATGTTTACAATACTTCTCTTTATTTTCCCTCCCCACTTTTTTTCCTCTTTCATAAGTCCAGGTGAGTCACCCAGCAAAGGAGAGGATTTATCTTCAGGAAAAACTTGGTTATTCTATAGCAGCTCTGCATTTGCCCAGGAGGTAACAATACTACACAGAAAAAAGCCAGCCAATGAATTAAAATCAGGCCTGGGAATGCTCTATAATGTATTAGATCTCAACACAGCAATGGAGAGAATCCAAACCTTCCATGTTAAGGAATTGCAAGGCTTTATCTTAGATATTTTATTTCTTGGGGTGAGAAACAGCTTCATGAGCTCCCTAATGAGCACACCAAACTATAAACTGCCCTCCTAAATACTTTCAAAGTATCTCTAGGAAACCACTTCTCCCAAACCATAATCCTGCCTTTTCTTCCAACCTTTGTAGTACTTATTCAAATATTAATCCAGTGTGCTCCAGGAGGTTATTATTTATAAATCCCAAACAGTAAAGATTGCATTTGATGATCATATTTTTAGCTAACTGTGGGAACGGACAAACTGGGGCTGAATTCCTTGTGCAGAAGTGACTCAGGCTGTGTGTGGCTGATGAGTTGACTAACAGAAGAGGCCGTCTGGGAGCTGAGCTGAATATGGGTCACAAAAACTCCACATCATTTTTCCTGTTTAAAATGTTGTCAGAAGCCTGAGAGAGAACATTTCTCTGGGGACACATAACCAGAGGGAGAGCTATGTGGGAAAGTTAACACAAAAACCACACTTCTAGTTTTACACTAATAGATTCCTAGTATAGTTTCTGGCACATAGTAGGGGAGAGTAAGTATTTATTTAGCCCCTACTATGTGCTAGTCACTAAGCATTTTACAGATTTCTCATTTGATCGTCACAATAACTTGAGAAGAAAGTGCTATTATTCCCCATTTTGCAGTTGAAGAACCTGAGGCAGAGAAAGATTAAGAGAACTTGTGTAACAAGATTAGAGAACTTGTGTAAATGTCTGAGAACTCATTTGAATCCATCTTCTGAAAACTCTGCTGTGTCATCTAGCTGTCCACACACTTAGTAAACACTGATTGAAGGCTTTGTAGGAAAAGGTCATTATCATAAGTTCTCTAATTCAGCACATTGTTTGGGGTTAAGTCTCTTGAATATCTCTATTCTTGCTCTTCTGCTAGCCTAGGAATTCTTTGAAGATTTTGGCCAGATTAACTAGTTGGATGATCTCAGACAAGTAATTTCATTTTTCTATATCTCAGAATGCTTACAATATAAGGTACTTAAAAAAATCTTCATTCAATGTGTGCATGAAAGAAGAAAAGCAGCATTTATTGTCTCAGATGTGAGCAGCACTATGCTAGGCACTAGGAAAGATACAGAATTTAGATAAGTATATGGTCTTTACCCTCAAGAAGCTTATGGTTTAACAGAATCTCTATTTCACAGCAGGGCAGTTAAGTGATGCAGCCAATAAAGTGTCAGACCCAGAGTTCAAATCTGACCTCTGACACTGTGTGACCCTGGGTAAATTTGTTAACCTTATTTGCCTAAGTTTCATAGATTGTGTGACCCTGGGTAAGTTAGTTAGCCTTGTTTTTCTAAGTTTCTTTGTCCATAAAATGAGCTGGAGAAGGAAATTGCAAACCATTCCAGTATATTTGACAAGAAAACCTCAAATGAAGTCACAAAGAGCAGAAATGACTGAAACAGTTGAACAACAACATATTAAAATTGGGCATTGGATTCTGACTACACTTTTAAGTAAAGTAGATTTTGTTATTCTTTTTTTAGATCATGTTTCTCAGGATCCATGGCCATAACAAACTCTATTTCCCAGGCTTATGACTTATAAACATCTCTACCATGCTTGCACAGCATTATATAATGATAAATAATATAAACATGTGCTTAAAATCATAAATATCTACTGTGACTGTGCAATGAGATATAATGGTGAGATAATGTAAAGTTGTGAAGCCATTGCTGGCAATATGCCTTATCAATCAGGTGGGCACTTGTCAGTAAGTGGGGAACCCACAGGATAATATGACAGTATAATGCTGTGTGTGCCTTGATCAGCCCCCATTAAGGTTTGGGGAAGAATCTGTGTCTTTGCCTCAACCAGCCCCCATTGAAACTTAAGGGGATTTAGGGAAGTGCACAAGCTGGAATGCTGTGTTTGTCTCAATCAACCCCATCAAGACATGAGCAGTTGCACCTCCCCTTTCAGTCAGCTCCTTTGAGAAGGGTGATTAAAGAATGCTATAGGGGGAGGAGCCAAGATGGCAGAATAGAAAGACACACATATGCTAGCTCTGAACCCACAGCCTATAAAATACTTGTAACAACAAATTCTGGAGCAGTGGAAGCCACAGAACAATGGAGTGGAGGAGATTTCTGTTCCAGAGAGACCAGAAAAACCAACACCAAAAGTCCATCACGCAGAGCAGAGCCCAGCCCTGCCTTGGCTGCATGGCACCAAGAGGAGCAGATCCGAGCAGGCTTCAGGGACAGAATCTCCAGCAGCTGTGCAGTTTCCTCCACTCACAGGAGCAAAGGTCAGTGAGAGATCCTGTTTGACTGGCCAAGAGGGGAGCGGGGTGTCTCCATAACTTAGGACCCCTAGGGAGGCAGCAGTGGAGGCAGCAGAGGACAGGAGCTCCCAAAGCAGACAGGAGCTTGGATCCATTGTTGAAGGTCTCCACCTAAACCCCCTGAGGAAACTGAGCCCTGTGTGGTGGCCCTGCCCCCACCCCAGCAGCTGAACTTAATCTCACATTGAATAGCATCGCTGCCCCTGCTGAAAGTGCTGAGGCTGGGAAGCAGCATTTGAATCTCAGACCCCAAGCACTAACTGGGCAGATCTGGAAGTGAGGTGGGTATGGAAAGGAATCCCAGAAGTCAAGTAACTGGCTGGGAAAATGCCCAGAAAAGGGGAAAAAAATAAGACCATAGAAGGTTACTTTCTTGGTGAACAGAGATATCTCCTCCCTTCCTTTCTGATGAGGAAGAACGATGCCTACCATTAGGGAAAGACATAGAAGTCAAGGCTTCTGTATCCCAAACATCCAAAACAGATATTCAATGGGCTCAGGCCATGGAAGAGCTCCAAAAGGATTTTGAAAATCAAGTTAGACAGGTGAAGGAAAAACTGGGAAGAGAAATAAGAGAGATGCAAGAAAAGCATGAAAAACGGGTCAATACCTTGCTAAAGGAGACCCAAAAAAATGCTGAAGAAAATAACACCTTGAAAAATAGGCTCACTCAATTGGCAAAAGAGGTTCAAAAAGCCAATGAGGAGAAGAATGCTTTCAAAAGCAGAATTAGCCAAATGGAAAAAGAAGTTCAAAAGATCACTGAAGAAAATAGTTCGCTCAAAATTAGAATGGAAGAAATGCAGGCTAATGACTTTATGAGAAACCAAGAAATCACAAAACAAAACCAAAAGAATGAAAAAAATGAAACATAATGTGAAATATCACATTGGAAAAACAACTGACCTGGAAAATAGATTCAGGAGAGACAATTTAAAAACCATGGGACTACCTGAAAGCCATGATCAAAAAAAGAGTCTTCACATCATCTTTCATGAAATTATCAAGGAAAACTACCCTGAGATTCTACAACCAGAGGGCAAAATAAGTATTCAAGGAATCCATCGATCACCACCTGAAAGAGATCCAAAAAGAGAAACTCTTAGGAACATTGTGACCAAATTCCAGAATTCCCAGGTCAAGGAGAAAAGATTGCAAGCAGCTAGAAAGAAACAATTCCAGTATTGTGGAAATACAATCAGGATAACACAAGATCTAGCAGCTTCTACATTAAGGGATCGAAGGGCATGGAATAAGATATTCCAGAAGTCAAAGGAGCTAGGACTCAAACCAAGAATCACCTACCCAGCTAAACTGAGTATAATACTTCAGGGGAAAATATGGTCTTTCAATGAAATAGAGAACTTTCAAGCATTCTTGATGAAAAGACCAGAGTTGAAAAGAAAATTTGACTTTCAAACACAAGAATAAGAGGAAGCATGAAAAAATAAACAGACTTACTAACGTTGAACTGTTTACATTCCTACATAGAAAGACAATATTTGTAACTCTTGAAACTTTTCAGTATCTGGGTAGTGGGTGGGATTACACACACACACACACACACACACACACATGCACACACACAGAGACAGAGAGCACAAGGTGAATTGAATGGGATGGGATCATATCTTAAAAAAATGAAGTTAAGTGGTGAGAGAGAAATGTATTGGGAGGAGAGAGGGAGAAATGGAATGGGGCAAATTATCTCTCATAGAAGAGGCAGGGAGGAGACTTTTTAGTGGAGGGAAAAAGAGGGGAGCTTAGAGAAAAACATGAAGTTTATTCTCATCACATTCGACTAAAAGAAGGAATAAATTGCACACTCATTTCGGTATGAAAACCTATCTTACAATACAGGAAAGTGGGGGAGAAGGGGATAAGGAGGGTCGGGAAGATGATGGAAGGGAGGGCAATGGGAGGAGGGAGCAATTTGAAGTCAACACTCTTGGGGAGGGACAGGATCAAAAGAGAGAAAAGAAGCAATGGAGGGCAGGATAGGATGGAGGGAAATATAGTTAATCTTACACAACACAACTATTATGGAAGTCATTTGCAAAACTAGACAGATATGGCCTATATTGAATTGCCTGTCTTCCCAAAGGGAATAGGTGGGGAAGAAGGGATGGAGAGAAGTTGGAACTCAAAGTTTTAGGAACAACTGTTGAGTATTGTTGTTGCTACTAGGAAATAAAAAATACAGGTAATGGGGAGTAGGAAGTTATCTGGCCCTATAGGACAAAAGAGGAGATGGGGACAAGGGAAGGGAGGGGGCCTTAGATAGAAGAGAGGGGGCAGATTGGTGATAGGGAAAATTAGAATGCTCAGTGTATTAGGGTGGTGGGAGGGGACAAAAGGGGAGAAAATTTGGAACCCAAAATTTTGTGAAAATGCATGTAAAAAGGTAAATAAATAAATTTATTAATAATTTAAAGCTTAAGAAAAAGAATGCTATAAGAGTTGGGACTCTCATTATGAGCTACCCTTTGAGAAGACTATGCCTGAATAAAATAAGATTATTAACCCCTCTGAAGATGTCTTCCTCTCTGACCAGATCAAGAAGGAACTTATTTGAGGCTGGTTTCTGAAAACTCCAGTGCTTCCTGTGTGAAACAAGAGTAGAGCTTCCTTATCGATGAAATGGGAATAATACCTCATGCATTGAGTTACTGTAAGATCAACAGGATAATGTAGATTAAAAACACTTTGTTACTATGAATTAAAATGATTTTATTCAAGAAACATACATTTGAGAACAGAAGACCTGGATTCAAATTCCAGTTTTCTTTACTATCTCTATTACTTTGGGCAAGGCATGAGCCTCAGTTGCCTCAATTGTAAAATTAAAGGATGAGCCTAGTTGATTGTAAAGGCCCTTTGAGCTCTAACCTAGTATATTATCATCCTTAAAACACCTATTATAGGCCAGAAATTTTCCCGAGATGCTGAATATTTCAAAATGGAAAAAAAGGGATACAATTACTGCCTTCAAGGTGCTTACATAAGCATTATATTGATATGATATGTTAATTAATACTATTATTATTGACAAGTTCCAGGATCTTAAGGGAAAAGTACAGAACTATTTCATTAAGGTAGCACTAAGCTTTTAGTTATCTCTCTTGAAAAATAAGCTAATTAATTGGAATACAATCTTAGGATATTAGAGACCAATTAGACTTTGTAATAGGAAATGTAATTTCCACTGGAATGATGTAATTGAGCTGTGTGAACTCTAAGAAGTAGAGTTGTTCTGTAATTATGGTGTTATTCAGGGCTCAGACACCTAGTCAGTATGTAATTGCTGACAATTAACCTGTGCTTGCTATGATCTCTATGCTTTCTTGGTGCTTTTCCTTCTGGATCTCATATATTTCAGCCCCTCAGAGATTCAAATCTTACTGTATCACAAGAGAAACAGGAGATTTAGATCCAAAAAGGTCTCCAGAAAGCCATTCCTTGGGAGGTAATATGACTTTCCCAAGGTCAAACAGAAAGTGAATAAAGAGTCATCATCTGAATGCATTTTTTCTATCTTCAAACTCATCATTAACTCCTAGGCTGCGGTTGGCCTGAGGTGGGGGAAAGAGTAGAGGGGAGATAAAAATAACAGTAAAGTCCTACTAAACTCCTTTCCCTGATAATAGGGTTGATTATCTCATTTTTCTTCCAACTCTTATCCATTAATTTTTTTTAAAGATCCAGAATATATTTTCAGAATTGTTAAGTTATTGTTGTTATTCAGAATTGTTAAGTTATTCCTCATCTATAAAACAGAGACAATAAAAATGGCAACCTCACAGCATTGTTGTGAGAATCAAATGAGTTAATACTTGCAAAGCATGTTACAAACTTTCAAACTACATTGAAACACTCTTACTGTTGCTGTGAACCTCCTCTGTCGGGCACTACTCTAAGAATTGTACAGTTAAAGAAAAAAAAATGAAACCATTCTAAAACTTGATCTTTGCTATCTATTTGCCTTTTGTAAGAAAAAAAGTAGTGATAATTTTATGTTTTGCATGTTGGTTATGAATCGTGCTGCAAAATTACATGTGGAACTGCAACTATTGAGTAAAGAAAACCAATTACAGAGTAATATCCCACTTAGCACTTACTGACCATTGATTTTGAGTCTTTTACTTAGGGAAAATACTCAGAGCTATGTTTGACTAGAATTTCTGTGATGTATAATTTGTTTTTTCCTCCAGTTATTTTAAATATGAATCTATATTATTCATCTCACTGTGTTCAATTAAAAAATCTTAATTGTTTTTAATGCAAATTATAAAATGTATGCTCCTTTACTGATCCAAAACCTTCAATGGCTCCCTACCACCTTGCAAAGAAAGTCTAAAGTAACTTTAATAAAGTCCTAATCCTTTATTCCTAGATAAAGTAACTTTATCCAGGACTTCAAGGTCCTCAGCATTATAGGCCCAGCTTAGCAGCCCGTATATCAGAATCCATGCAATCTGTCAATGAAGAGTCTTAAAGCCTCTAACTGGGAGGGCCTGGAACTTTGGTCCAGGTGAATTCTTAGTGTGAGAGAGTGACTCAGAAAAGAAGGGGCTCGACTTAGGAACTAGCATATTTTCTCATTGGTGGGCTTCAAGAAAAGACTTGCTAACGATTGCTAGGAATATTGTGACTGTAGTTTATTTTTTAACGTAACAATAGTCAAAATTTATATAATATTTGAGGTTTTTGAAAAGTTTCACAAATATATATATACATACATATATATACACATGTATATGTATACATATATATGTGCGTATATATACACACAAATTATATATATATGAAATTTATCTTCACAACAAACATTGGAGGTAAGTACTATTATTCCCATTTTATAGCTGGGAAAACACACAGAAGTTAAGTGACTTGCCCAAGGTCAGACAATTTATAAGTTTCTGAGGCAGGATTCAAATTTAACTCATCTTTATGCCAAGGCAATTAATCTATTCATTTTGCCCCCTACCTGCCTCAGTGTACAATAAGGGTTGGACCAGATGGCCAAATAGGTCTCTTCAAAGCTTTGTCAATGAAAGGGTCTTCAGGACATCTTTGGTCAGGAATTTCATAATTTCCTCAATATGTGGAAATGAACTATCTAGCCCCAAGGCAGGAAACAGAAATAGGCACAGAAATCCATAGAAAGCATCTAAGCAGCACCATCAAGTGCAAGCTAGACACACACAGAGGAGGGACATATTCAGAGGGCCTAAGGACTAGGTGACAGCTGCCCAGCCATAATCGCCAACTTCACCTTTTTTTTCATCACACTCTTCTCAAACCTGAATACTATAAAAACTTGCAGAAATCACAGCTGATTTTTTCAAATAATTTACCAGTTTTATTCCTACCATGGGATTCCCTTCAGAGGAATAGCCAGAAGTAGAAGCGCCAGTAAAATAAACCTTTCCTAAGAGCCAAAGCTTGATGGAAGCCTCTTAGAGCAGCCTTCCATGCATACTGAAACATTCATCCACAAATCAATATGTTGCTAGATGCTACAGTGGATAGAATGCTGGTGATGGAGTCAGGAAGATGAGTTCAAATCCTGCTTCAAACATTTACTAACTGTATAACTATGGACAAATTAAACCCATGTCTATATTAACTTCCTCATCTATAAAACAGAGACAATAAAAATGGCAACCTCACAGCATTGCTGTGAGAATCAAGTGAGTTAATACTTGCAAAGCATGTTACAAATTTTCAAACTACATTGAAACACTCTTACTGTTGCTGTGAACCTCCTCTGTTGGGCACTATGCTAAGAATTGTACAGTTAAAGAAAAAAATGAACCCATTCCCATTTTATATTCTATCATGACCCACTAAGTCCCTCTCTTCCCTACTCTATTGAATTCAGGCTTCTTTCACAATCAGAAACCAATCATATTTAAGAGGTATTAAACTTGACTCCAGAGATCAGAACTAGGAGCACTGGGTAGAAGTTGAAAAGATGCAAACTGAGGCTTGATGTCAGGGGAAAGGTTAGTTATCCAAAAAGTGGAATAAGCTCCCTTGGGATGTAATGAGTTCCCCCTTTGTAGATGTTTTCCAGGAAGGTATAGATAATTACTTGACAGCCATTTTGTAGGTGGGGTTAAAACGTGAGAATTCGGTCTTTTGTCTATCTCCTTAGCATGTTGTATCATTTCTCTCATCTTAGCTTTTTGCCCAGACCATTGCATGAGACTAGTGAGTTGAGAGAAATAAGTGAAGGTGCAGCCAGTAGTAAAAAAGGATGGTCAGGGAGTGGCTTTGTCCATCAAATGAGAGTCAGGTTTCCCTGAAAGCTAGAAGATGGAATGAGCGGGAGAGAAAAATATTAACATAAATGAAAGTTTGTTGCCTGTGGAATAGGCATTCCAGAGGGTGCAGTGGAAGGGTAGGGGGCATTTGGTTGGAATTTTATGATGGGAGGGTGGAGAGGGATGGGAATAAAGAATTGGTGGTGAACAAGGGGAATGGGGTTGGGATTATGATCTATAAGACTTCAGAATCACTCAGATATGTAAGGCATAACTAGGTATGAGAAGGTACATCATTGAGTGGAAAGTGCTACTCCTCTTCCAAGAGGAGAATGGAGATTAGACTGGAGAAAGTACAGCATGAGATGGAAGGTAGATGTTGAGATAATCAAATCAGGGGTCCATTTCATTATTTCTCTTCTTTCCAAAGACTAGTAATTAGCCAGGAATCAACATATTAGGAGATGGAAGTTGAATCTATAAATCAAGTGATTTGCCCAGCATCCCATAGCTAGTAAGTATCTGGGACCGGATTCAAACTCAGGTCTTCTTCTCTCCAAGTCTGGAAGTCTATCCAATATATGACCTAGTTACCATGTCTACCAAATAAAGAACTATTTTAATGTCAAAGGAACCAAAAGTCAGTCAAATGATCAGCAAATATTTATTAAGCATGTGCTAGGTGCTTCCTCGAGAAGGGCTAGGAATACAAATTCAAAGTATGAAATAATCCCATAAGATCAAAGAATGACACCTAATCTACCAAATAGTTGGGTTTAAAGCCTAATCCCATATTTGAAAAGTCAGTTGTCATAGTAATTGCATCCTTAACATTTTTAAGAATTTTTAAGAACATTTTTAATGACCTGGTTGAGAGAAAAGTTTCAAGATTTTTTCTTGGAAGCAAAGGAACCATTGCTGACCACACCTTCATTTCAACACATGGGTATGGTATGACGTACTGAAAGACAAATGAAGACAGTTGGAGGAAAATGGGAGCAACCTTTCATGACTGTTGAAGGACACCTTGTACACGCTAGCATTATGACAATTCCTGATGTCAGGGGAGATGAACATTTTAAAGACGAATTTCTGAAGAAGGTCGTTGCTGGACAAGACAACTTCTCTGTGACTCAAAACAGAATGGGCCATCTGGACGATTCCAAAGACATGAGGAAGGAGGAAATGTGAGGTGAACTTGAAGGGCATTATGATAGACAAGTCAGAAGAACATGGCCGACATCTATGCCATCCCTTGGGTGTTTCTAATGTACAGTTGATCTCTCCTCTCATCCCCGACAATAAACTAGAATGTTATCTGCCATTTCTGAGTCATTCTCATGGCATTGAGATATCAAAGGACAGACTACACATCTTCATTAAGATAACACTGTAGAAAATGCCTTGTGACCCAGGCTTTTGAAAATGTCCAACTCTTTGCAGTGGTCAGAGCCGCAAAATTAGAGAATTTTAGAATTGAAATGGAAGGTTCTTCTGGTAAAAGTTACAGACTTGGGATGAGGTTCCAATTTGCTCCAACCTTAGGTACATACTTACTAGCCAGGTAAACATGGATAAGTTACAAGACTTCTCAAATTATCAGCTTCCTCATCTGTGGGATAACAAGAACTAGAACTTGTACAAAGCCTTAAGGTTGTGAAGTTCTTTATAAACATTATCTCATCTGATCCTCCTGACAACCCTGGGAAGTAAGTTCTATTGTTATTCCCATTTTAATGATGAGTAAACTGAGGGTGATAGAAATTAAGTGTCTTGCCCAGGGTCACACAGTTAATAAGTATTTGAAGCAGGATTTGACCTTGGGTCTTCTTAATTAACAAAGTCCAATATTCTATTTGGGAATAATAGTTCTAGGACTACCTTCTCAGGAGTGTGAGAAATGATTCATTTGTACCCTTACTCTGTTCCAATCAGTGTTAATCAGTTTGATATGATTCCATAGGAGTAGTCATTATATGTTCTGCATATTAAGCTGCAAAGCTGTGAACTACAGATTGCAATTTCACTTGCTTAATCACAGGAAACTGACTAGAGGCCCTCCATCCTTATTCTTCCTTGTTATGGTGACCAAGCCCAGCATGCCAGAGGTAATTCAATTACATGGAAAGTTCTTCAAATTATTTTTATGCCTCTAGACCACTCTCTCATCCAATATAACCAGGTTACCATCTTATGACCATCTTATAACCACTTAGTCAGTGGAGATGCCCCATGCTTCACCCAAATTGACCCCCTGCTCCCACCATATACCATTTTAACTGATGCATTATTTTTGGCCCTTGAAGCAAGGTCTGTCAACCAATGGGATTCTATATTTTGTGTAATCCCTCTAGAATGTTTAAGTATCCAGTCCTATAAAAGCAAGGTCCTGGACACTAGGGGCATCTCAGATCATGAAGAAGATATGAGCACACTTTCTTAGAGGGGACCATGGACCCTTTGATAAAGTGTCATAGACTTAGAGCTCTGACTCAGTGGTTTTTTTTGCACATTGGGCCATTATAATCTCAACAGCAGCTTGTTTTAAGGAAAGCACTTTGCAAGTTCCCCTACCATTCCCACAAGTAAAATACAAGCTTCTAGAGATCAGGAATTGCCTTTTTGTTTGTTTGTTTCTGTCTGCCTTCTACAGTACCTTGCCTGGAGTAAGCACTTAATGTCCACACAGGTCCATACATGTTAGACAAATTGACTTGAATCTTTAACCTGCTTAGAGGGAGAATGTTGGAGATGGAAGAATTAACTTTAGGGAACCAATAGATTAATAACCAATTACAACTGAAGCAGACAAGGGCACAGAGCTGGTAGAGAACTAGTTCCAAAGTCAAGAAGACCTGGGTTCAAATTTGACCTATACACTTAATAGTTTTGTGACCTTTGGCAAGTTCTTAACTTCATTCTGTCTCCGTTTCCTCATCTGTAAAATGGGGCTAACATTGCATCTACTTGTGAGGATCAATTAAAATAAGATTTGTAAAGTGTTTTGCAAACTTCAAAGCACTGTATAAATATTATTAATAACAAACTAGCATTAATTATTAGTCAATAATAATTGTGCTAAATCATTATTAAATAATAATAAATTATTATCAAAACTAATTACAAAAAATTGATTTTAAAAATAAGTACCTGCCTGAATTTAAATATGTGACTGAAAAATATAGGGTTCTGGCTGCAGCTATATTAAAATGCCTCTCACTTGCGTCATAGTCTAATATTTTAAAAATACTTTCTTTATGTAAAGGGAGGGTAAGGATCTTTGCCATGGTGACAAAAACACCAGAAAAGACTATTACTTAAATTCTTTTTTTCAACATTTCTAAAATATTTCATAGACTTATCAGAGCTTCAAGGTCATTTGTCTGGCAAGGTACTAACAGTAAGGTGAAAGGACAAATGGAAAAGGGTGCAAATACTTATTTCCAGTCTCAGAATGACTCAGCGGGAGGATCATACTTCCTGGACCCTGAGATTAGAGGCAATAAAAAGAATTAATATCTCCTAACTCATATAGATGTAAGAACGAGGGATCTTCCTTGAGAAGGGCTTCTATGGGAATAATTGGAGATCTTCCATGAGGAGGGCCATGGCAGTGAACTCTCCTATCTGCCTGAGTCATCAGCAGGTAGAGACTGTAGAGTTATTTAACCAAAGACCTGAAGGTATGAGTCTGGGGCACATTCTTGGAAAGTAATTATATTTTCCAGTTTTACTAGAAATGGCAGCAATAGCAGAATCAGAAAGACTGTTTAAGCAGATATTATTTCTTTGATACTCAAATGGATCCTTGACCTCACTGATGTGCATATTTCATTCAATGATACAGGTAGATGCTTATCCATCTCACATGATTCCCATATATGTCCTCCCAAATGTCTAGTATTAGGGTTCTATCTAACATTGTGATTGCCTTCTTCGTGATATTTGGGCATTTTAATGAAACCAACAGGGTAGAACTTACCATATGACTGTTTCATTTTCCTTTTTTGGTTTTTATCCCGTAGCTCATCTTTACTACAGTTTTTTTTTCATAATTTCTTATTCATTATATTATTGCTTGTTTATATCCAGCATTTTCATTGCCTTCACTGGTACTCACTGCAATTCTTCTAATAGTGTTGCATGACTCACAGATGTATAATAATGCCGATAGGATATTGCCATTAAAAAGACAGGCCTTCTTTTCAGTAGAAGATTAGGAGTATTATGAAAAAACCTCAATTAATTTATTTGTTAGCTTATCTCAATTTTTTTGCCTAGTCTTTTGGTAGAAAAGGTAAGAAATCCTTAAGAAGTATTTCTTCTTCCACATTTAACCCAAGTAATATGTAATTTACAGAGTTGAGGGAGATACCAGCTATACTTAGCAACAATGTCATAAGAAAAGTAATTAATATTAATATTGCCATTATCATTTTGTATATGATAAACCTGATTCTCAGAGAGGTAAAGAGACTTGAATATTGTCATGAATTCATTCATCTATCAAGCATGGATTAAGTTCCATGTGCTCTATGGATTTATGCTTAAGTACTCTATGCCAGTCTCCAGGGAAAAAAAGAAATCAATATAACTGTCTTTTCCTTCAATGACTTGAATTCTCTTGTAGGGTGAGAGCAAAGGACATAAATAGAAACACGATATGTAACTACACCAATACAAATAAAATAAATACCCAGTAATTTTAGGGGAGGGCACTAACAACAGTGGGCTTCAGGAAGACTCTTTGTAGGAAGTGACACTAGAATTAAACCTTGAAGGAACTTAGGAATTGTGAGAGACAGAAGGGAAGAGAAGGATATTCCTGGCCTGGGAAATAACCAGTGTGAACATAAAAAACTGGAGGCGAGGGAGAAGCAAATATGCTAGTTTGTCTGGAACCTAGAATCCATGAAGGGGAGTAACGTACAACAAATCTGGCAATGTAGACTGGAGTGAAATTGGGAAGGGCTTTCAATGTCAAACAGATAAAATGACATTTCAGCCTAGAGATGATAGGCAACCACTGGAGCTTCTTGAGTGAGTGGATAACATAGGTCCATAGATTTAGACTTGATAGGAACATTATGAGCCTTCAAGTCCCAACTCTTATTTTATAGATGAACAGATTGAGGCTTTGATTGTTCATGTTGCTGATCCTACTTTCTTGAAGAGGACCAATGATGTCTTGACTTGCAAGTGAGTTGGATTTAAGCGAGGCAGGACTGTGCAAGGTCATCATATTCACTCGCTTATCCAAAGTCATTTGAATCCAGTTGTAAGACATAGATCAGGATGACTGATGATGGTCCTGGATGCGGTGGGAGACCCTGGCCTTTTTAAGCTAAGTTCCTTCCCATTTCTTAGCTTGTCTGAGGCAACACCTAAAATGAAAGACTATGTAAGAATTAAGCAAAATATGGCTTAGTTTGACTTCTCCAAAGAATCAGTCTAGGAGGGGAAGACCCTCTGGGTTTCTGGCTAGAACAGAAACAATTGCTAACAACTTGCTCACAGTCACATAGCTATTAAGTGTCCAGGACAGGATCTGAACCCAAGTCTTTTGGATTCCAAGTCCAGAATGGTGCTATCATATAGCCAGTAAGTGGTTGTGATCCTCTCATTACTACTGGTCCAAAACACTTTCCTTTATGCTTCACTCTATATTGGTATTTTTACATTAAACTGTGGTTAGTATTTGAGGGAGGGGAAACTTTTTATTAAAGGGACAGTGTAGGAATGCTCTCAGCAATGACCTCAGCTTCTGTACAGCTCCTGTGGGTCGTGTTTGTGGTCCTATAGGCACACTCTTGTACCAGCTCTCAGAGCCACATTTACCAGTGCCTGAGCCTTTGCCAACTGGCTCATTTCCCAGACAGAATTTCATTAAGATTAAGAGATCTTTCCCAGTCTGTTTCTCAAACTCAGGGGAAGGGAAGTAGAGAGTCCAGTTATCTACATAGGAATGGAAATGAAGTTGTACTTTAGAATTACTTCTCTTGGACTCACTCATTAGCGGCCTTACTTAACCTTTCTGAGTTTTCCCCACCTATGGCTTTGAAGCACTTCAGGAAGCCCAGATCGATGCGGACACAAAAGTTGGTTAGTATAATCTTGATATTCGTCTCCAGGTGAAGAATGCCTGGTGATTCTCTCATCCACCTGTTTTCACAGAACACACCATCAATGTTTCTTCAAGTTTACATCTTTTTTTTTTCTGATGGATGCAACTAAGGCAATCCAAGAAATCAATAACTGCAAAGCAGGGTGAAGAAAAAATCAACATTATGGATAATGTACTTGTCATCCTCACAGTTACCCAGTTTCTGAATAATGTACCCAGTGAAGCTAAGAGGATTGAATGCATAGCTATCCGTCCAGTGGAAATGGAATTTTGCAGCAGTCTCAAGATGCTCAAAGATATTAGATAAAATGTCAGGAATGTATGACTTAGGACTTTAGGGAAGAAAACATTTAAGGAATATCATAAATTTAATGACAAAAGCTTGCTAATGAGGTACTCCTTTGAGACAGAGCAACAAGCCAAAGGAAGAAAATTAATGCATTTTCCTTGATGAGAAAAGGAGAGAAACACCTGTTAACCCTTTTCCTAAACATCTAGATTAATTCCTTTCCAAGAATTTAAATGACCATCAGGTACAAAACACTGGAAATAAATATATTTTTAAAATTACACAGTACTTGATCTGAGAGTGGTTCTAGTCTAATAGAGGAGTGAAGTCATTATTCAGTGGAAAATTTTGGCAGCCATCAATACAGGAAAATTGCTGGATTGATATTGAGAAAATAAAATTATAGTAACTGTAGTGATAACAGGGATTACTGTATGAATGATCACTAAAAGGTAGTTTGATGGAATTAATCAAGGTGTGAAAATGCCCAGAATTGGGGTTTCAGGGGGATATAATAGAGAAAGTGCATGACTTAGGGAAAGAGATTACTTCATCCATCAAAGCCTGCATTGGCTAAAAGTTGACTTGTGCGAAACAAGTTGGCAAATTAGAGGCAACAACTCTGCTGAACTCTCTTAACATGTTCCTCCAAACAACTTTAAAATAATATGTGAAATTAAATTTTGGAACAGCAGAGCCAACAAAGGTCAGGTTGAGATATTTTTCCAGGCTAAGAAAATTTAAGAGATGAGTGGGAGATCATGTGAAAAACCAGCAGCAGGCCTTGGAGGCAGATAAAACAGCAGGAACACTAGCAACTTCAGGAGCCCATAGCCAAGAGATGGTAAAGGAATCAGACAACTGTCCAGAAAGCGATAATAGGGAACCTTTGTCTGGCACTGGGTGCAGTTGGCACTGCAACTCTATCACACATATGCAGCCCTAGATTGCAGTTTCAGGACAGAAATGAGCACTTCTGATCGGTCAGAAGGAAGCCAGGGCTTTGGTCACAGTTTCAAGTCAAAGAGAAGCACTAACACTTGCCACGGCAGGAGAGCAGGGGACCTGGTCACATAGTACCAAATCCAAGAGGAGCATGAGCATTTGTGGAATAGAGGCTTTTTCTCAGTAAAGACCAGAATATAGACCAGGAAGAGCAAAGACCACACCTCTCCCCACATCACAGGGAGCACCAAAAACTTGCAAACGCCCAGAAGTAGCTCTGAAAACAGCAGTACAAAAAAGTTTGAAGCTTGGTACAGTGTATCTCCACCCCCAGGTGAGCTGAGCTCAACTTTGATATCAGTTCAAAGTCAAGAAATAGGCTGAAAAAAATGAGTAAACAACAGCAACTAGATTATAAACAAGGTACTGAGGTGGCAGGGAAGATGAAGATAAAAATTCAGAAGATAAAAACATGAAAAGAGCAGCAAGTAAAATCTTATAGAAAAATTCTAGTTGAATGGAAGCTCAATAGGAAATCCTAAAAGAATTAAAGAAAGAGATAAATAGTAGAAGAAAATTGGGAAAATAAATGAAAGTGATACAAGAAAATTATAAGAAGAGAATTAGTAGTTTGGTAAAAGAGGCACAAAAATACTGAAGAAAATAACATACCTTTAAAAGGAGAATTA
The DNA here is from genome assembly GCA_023548195.1 of Bettongia penicillata ogilbyi. Classification (NCBI taxonomy): domain Eukaryota; kingdom Metazoa; phylum Chordata; class Mammalia; order Diprotodontia; family Potoroidae; genus Bettongia; species Bettongia penicillata. Next base: position 5,241,175 of record JAJHZJ010000107.1, on the reverse strand, counting down.
ACCTAATAGTAAAAGAGACACAAACATGCACTGAAGAAAAGAACTCCTTAAAAAGTGTAAAAGGCCAAATAGAAAAAAAAGGAGGTATGAAAGCTTGAAGTAATTCCTTAAAAATTAGGATTGGGTAAGCAGTAGTCAATGTCTCCATGAGACTTCAAGAAACAATAAAAGAAAAGCAAAGGAATGAAAAAAATAGAAAATATGAAATATATTAGGAAAAGTGGTAACTTCAAAATAGATTGAGGAGAGATGATTTGAGAAATATGGGATGACCAGAAAGTCAATATGAAAAGAAAAAGATCCTGGATACCACATTTCAAGAAATTATCAAGGAAAAGTGTCCTGATATCCTAGATCAAGAGGGAAAAACAGAAATTGAAAGAATCTACCAATCATTTCCTTAAAGATTTCATTTTCAAAATGAAAACTCCCAGAAATACTAGAGCCAAATTACAGAGTGCCCAGATCAAGAAACCAGTCATCCACCCACCATAGTGCTCTTAGTAAGAACCATGGTCTTAGATACCAGTAGTGACCATGAACCAACTGCAGCCTCTGTAGGAAGGTTATTCTCCATCTTTTTGGAATAAACAAAGGAACTGGCACCAAATGAGAGTTTGGTTAGGCCCCCCAAACCCCCATTACCACGTAGTTACTGACCCAGAAGGCTGATCCAGTCATGCTACTGACTTAAACTCTTCTGCCCAGCATTTGAAAGCAAATAGATGACCTCCACTAACTAAAGCCTTGATCATGAGAGATGCATTCAGCTGTTCTTTTCTTTATCCTAAAGTTAGAAAACTGCAACTATCAAAATACAAGGTCAAAGAAAAAATGTCATAAACAATCATGGAGGAAAATGTCAAACACAAGGGGATCATAGTTAGAATCACACAAGATTATACAATTGTTGTTAAGAACGGGAACGTTTTAAATATGATTTATCAAAAGGCAAAAGCAAAAGACCACCAACTAAGATTGGCTTATGTTCCCAAACACAGCCTAAATCTTCAGAGGGAGGAAGCATATTTAATAGACTAGATGATTCCTAAGCATTCTTATTGAGAAAACCAAAGCTCTTTAGAATCTTTGAAATACAAATATCTAAGAAAAGAGAAACCTAAAAATGTATACAATTTTTAGCAACCTGAAAGAATCATGACACCCAGAAGAAAAGATTTATTTTCCCTTTAAAATTCTGTCTAAAGGATAAAAGATGGAGCAAAGATAGATAAATTCAAGGAGCTAGGTATAGATTTCTTTGTGTGTTTGTGTGTGTGTGTGTGTGAGTGTGTGTTTGTGTGTGTGTGTGTATGTATGTTTGAAGAGAGGGAGGAAAGAAGAAAAAAAGAATACAATAAGGGAAGAATGAATACAAAAATGAAGAAATTTAATATTTCTTGTAATTGCTGTATCACAGGAGAAAACAATATTGTTTAGGAGCTGGGTTAGGCAATAATGAGAGAATTTCATGATCCATTTCTGACCTGGTCAAGAAAAGATTGTGTGTGGGGTGAATATATATTACAATAATAAGAGCTAACATATTTATTGTATAATTTAAGATTTTCAGTTCACTTTGAATATATTATTGCATTTGTAACTCACAATAAACCATTGAAGTGGGTGCTTTTATTACCTACATATTGCTAATGATAAAAATGGGGTTGAAATGAGTTAAATGACTACCTATAATAGGTATTTGATTCCTGCTTTCTATTCATTACTAGGGACATAAAAACAGAATTAGGTAGAAAAAGGGAGAAAAGGTAGAATTAGGGAAGAAATAGTTTCATAGAAATTAAATTTCATCTGTGGAGTACTATTTATCAAGAAAGTGTTAAAAGGAGAGGAAAAGGACAAAACTGAGTGATTTATGTCTGTTAAGTGGAATAAAATCATCCAGTTATAGAATAATGGTGTTATTTCTCTCCCTTTCTTTCTCACTGTCCATTTCCTTGTAAAAAGAAGATTGGTGTAAAAGAGATTAAACAATAATATGTGTATAATAGGCATTTAACAGAGAGGAAAAAAGACCTAATAATTATAAGCATAGATATGAATGTGGTATCTTACCCATTAAATGGTGAAAGATGGTAAGATGGATAAGGATACACACACATATGTGCATACAGATATACATGCACACATTCATATATACACATGCATATACATATATACAAATACAAAAATGTATTTGTACATGCACATATACATGCACACACACAAAACTCACCTAAAACTGAAAGAGTCACACAGTCCTAAAAATGACGTGCTTGAGTAGAATTAATCATGCCTTAGTCATATCAGCAAATGCTAGGGTGAAACTCACAATGTCAGAAAAGGCAACAGTAAAAATAGACACGGTAAAAAGTGAAAAATAATGAAGAAAAGTACATTATGGTTAAACATACCAAAGATAGTCTAACGATCAGGAGTAAATATATAGGTACCAAATGACATAGCATCTAAATACTTAAAGGAAAGGTTAATTGAATTTCAGGGTGTAATAGATGACAGAATAATTGTGAGGGACTTTAGTGTGCCTCTTTCATACCTAGACAAATCTAACTGGTAGGTAAACTATTTAAGAGACTGAAAAACAAATAGATAAGATGGCTCTTGGGAAATTATTGAATGAGAATTTTTAATACACATATTTCTCAGATTAATGACATCTTTACATAAACTAACCATATATTAAATCATAAAGAATACATAAACATAGAATGTGAGAAAATATTTAACTTATTTATAGACTAAAGTTTTGCAAAATTTCAATCTTAAGGAGAATTTGAAGAAAGGATTCAGACTTAAATGGAGACTGAGCAATATAATTATAAATGATGAATAAATCATGTGAATGAAAATAATTTCATCAATGAAAATTATAACAATGAAATAATATAACAAAACTCTTGGGATGTACCCAAAATAGACCTTAGAGGAAAATATGTATCTTCAAATACTTTTCATCATCAAGAGAAAGAAAGAAACCAATGAAATGAATATACAAATCTTAAAAATTCAACAAACCAATAAACGTAAAATTAGAAATTCTGAAAACAAAAGAAATACAATTAAAATTCAATACCCCTCATCTTATTAAATAAGGTATAAGTTAAATTGAGCTTTAAAACATAGTAGACAAGATAAACCATTAGTTAATTTGATTAAAAAAAAGAGGGGCCCTCATTACAACTCAACCAGACAATTTTAATAATAAACTAAATTGTCCCCGATCCCAATGTCTCTGACATCCATTTTCATATATATATATATATATATATATATATATATATATATATATATATATATATATATATATATATATATAACTGAGAAAATAATCCTAATAAAATACTTGTCATAAAAAATCAATTCCTGGCAAAAAATCTTCAGTTTCTCCCTATTGCTTCTAGAATACAATAAAACTTCTTCAGTCAGATATTTAAAGGTGGCCAAAATTTGGTTTCAACCTATCTTTCCAGAATTAATTCATATTCATGTCTTCACCTACAATATATTCCACTCACAAAAGATTCACCAGGTATTTTAGGATTCTCTAAACTTCTGCTTTCACAATATTATTTTCCTTCAGGGTATGAAACAAGGGCTTCTTATGAGAAGTACTCTTTGATTCTAAACCTCCAAATTATGCTTTTATCTGTTCACATTTTCCTGTAAATAATCTACCTATCTACCATAGCCTCCAACTAGAATATAAGCTTTCTGAAAGTAGTCTTAGTTTGGGTTTTTTTTTTTGTATCCCTAGAATCTAACACAGTGCTTCATATAAAATAAATACTTAATAAATGTTTTTTGAGTTAATTAAAATTCCTTTAGTAACTTTTTGCAATGCCAGTTTTTAGTTAGTAGAACTCCTAAGTCTAGAAAGAACTTTAGAGTTAATCCTGTCTGTTTTCCTACTATACCCTCTTTAAGGTAAAGAAGCAGAGGCTTAATAAAATGAAATGACTTGTGCACCATTACATAGTGAGTTAGTGGAAGAGACTTGAATTAAACATAGATGTCTATTTGCCTTTCTACAGTTCATTTCATATATACATACACATACATATACGCACTTTAAAGTTTTACATTTTTTGAGCATATTCTTTACAAAGATCATGGAATGCAGGCAATCCAAATATTATTATCTCTTTCTTCACATGTGAAAATGGAGATTTAGGGAAGTTTTACAGTCATAGAACTGGGCCTGATACTTTCCCCTCACATTGGTGAGTTTCTATCAAGGATTTTCATTTGAAAAAGCGCCCAGGGAAAGCATGCTCACTTCTCCATTAGACCTTGACTTTTCTACCTTTCTGCTACTTTAGTACCTTCTCCATGCTCCCACTTTTCAGTTGCCTTTTGATATCATCTTGCTTTATTAGAACATGTCCTTCAGAGGACTGCCTTTCTTTTTGTTTGCATTTGCATTGCCACTGCTTAGCGCAATGCCTATAAACAAATAATAAATAAATTATAGGAAACAAATAATAAATGTTTTATCCCTCTATCTAGCAAACTGAAACTGATCACTTGATTCCCAGTATAATACTTGTTTCAATGAACAACACTAATCTCCAAAATGAAGGCAAGACATTGATTCAGTTTCATAAACTAAAACTAAATAGAGAAATAGATCCAGCAAAAACTTCAAGAGGCTCAGCATTCAATTTTCTACCTCCTGCTGCTCCCCTTCTTTCCTTAAGAAACAGATTCTATTTGCATCAAATTTCTGTCCTAATCAATATAAGGGTTGAGTCAACAAGGAGTTTTCATTAGCACTTCTCTACAGAATTTCTTCAAGGTTTCTATATTATTCCTCTCTGATCTCCCTGTCACCAAATAGCAGTCATATTCTTTCACCAAGAATGCCTGTTAACTGGAGGTCTAATCATTGGAGGGGGAGGGAATTGGAGAGCAATATTAGAATTGGAATTGTTTCAGTAGGGTTGTAGTTCAAAAGATCCCCAAGGGATATGTGGAAAATCCATTCTGAGAGATAAATACCTTTCAATTCTATGATTCTGCCATAGAAATAGTCTTTTATAATAAGAATGCACTCTTCACAAGCAGGATAAATAAAGGATATCTATTTAATGATAAAATATTATATTCTCTAAAACTGAGTCCTAGAGTCAAAGAATTTCACAGGTGTGAGTAGCCATGGCAAACATATAAACTAATGCATACAACCACCAACAACCCTCAAAGTATATCCATATCAAACAAACAAACATATCTGGTCTTCATATGCAAGGAGGAAGGGAAGGTGGTACATCATAAGGAAGAGTACAGCCTCTAAAATTAAAGATTCACATATGGCTTCAAATGTTACATGTGTGACCTTGGCTAACTGACCTCACCTCCCTGGGTCTCAGTTTCTTCACTTGTAAAAATGAAAACATGAACTTAGACAACTGCTGCGGTATTTTTCAAATATGTTCATTGTTATCTTGCTTCTTAAGTGTCTTTTCTCCAATTAGTCATTCGATAAGCTTTTACTAAGTACTTACTATGTGGTGGGCTTTGAACTAAGCAGTGGGAATAGAAATACAAGAAAAAAAAGAAAACCAGTCTTTGGTCTCAAGGAACTTAAGTTCTAAAGGCAGAAGACAACACATAAAAAGAACCTGTAGCTGGCATGACAGAAGAATCTGGATTGCAGACTGGTGAGAAATGATTGGAGAGCTGGTTTGGGGACACTCCTTAACTGAAAGTTTTGGAAGAAATAATTAAATCAAAGTGAGGGACCACAGAGATTGAGGGTACTGCCAAGGTGTTAATGATGGTTGAATTCCTCAGGATATTCAACTCTTATTAATGTCCTGTATCGAACATAATAACTCATGTATTGTAAACAGGACAAAGTTGAGTAGAACTATTACCTCCTTATTTATTCCTGGAAGCTATGCCTCTTCTAAATTAATATGACACAATTATTTTAGGTTGTGTGACTGTCATACTACATTGTTGACTCATCTCAATCTTGCACTTTATTAACAAAATTCCCAGGACAATTTTAGACTAACTTCCTTTCCAGAAATGCCACTGATACTGGAATGCAAGGAATGAGGCTGGCATCTTGACTCTAAAACCTTGTTCATATGACCTGAGTCAAAATGTCCATTTGCACATAGCAGATCTATAACTTTGCTAAGGATACTTTTCATACCTTTATGCAAATCAATGGTAAACATGATGAAAAGTATGGGATCAAGTACAGAACTCTGGATCATCCTGCTGGAGACCTCCTCCCAAGTTGGCATGAACGTTAATATAGGGTTTCATGGGGTGGAGCCAAGATGGCAGAGTGAGAGCAACTACTCACCTAAACTCTTAGACAAACTGTTAGATGTCTCTAAAAAGAGATTCTGACCAGATTTTGGAGGGGCAGAATTTAATAAAAAACAGACTGTGGCAGATTCACAGCCCAGACTGGAAGGTTTTCAGGAAGGATGTGTTCCATAGGGCTTGAGGCTCAAACCATGCACAGGCTGCACCAGTGCGTCCCCACCAAGGCAGGGTGGAGCAGGAAGCCTCGGGCACTCTGAGGCAGCACCTGCACTGTTGAGTCCCGGGCATATCAACCCAGGATGGGAGCCCAGTGGAATCGAGCGAGTGAGAGCCACAGAGTCCCAGGTGTCTGGAGCAGCTGCTCCTAAGACTATTAGTCCACAGATGAAAAGTCCTCTACTTGAACTTCCAGGAGTCAAAATGTCAGAGTGATCAGTAAATGCTCTCTCCCCCTCCCCTTGTTCACCTTGAAAGAGCCATAAAATATTTCCCCAGAAAAATCCTGGAACAGTGGGATCAGCAGAAGGGGAAAACAGTCTTTTAGCACATGAGGCTAGGAAAATCGCTAAGAGGGTCCTTCTTGCTGTGACTGAAGTGGACCAGTACAGAGCCAGAGCTATTCCAGACAGTGCCACCTCAGCAAACTAGGAGGAGATCTGGGGCCTGGGGGCAGGGAGGTGGAGCCCTGCAACCACCATAACCACCAGTTATGCCTCAGCACCCCAGGGGAATTGGGAAGACACTAGGGCAACCAGAATCACCAACCACTGAGCTTCCTATGCTCTAGTTCAGCAAAGGAGACCTCCTGTGGCCAGACCACCCCTCCTCTACACTTTACAAGCTGGCTCCAGGGTAAATCTGGAGAAACCCCAAAAGACTTCACCTGGCCTCTGCTTTCTCACACCAATTAACTCAGAGTAAGCTGGAAAAGCCAGAGGCTACAACAAACAAATCTTCAAGTTCAAGGCACAAAACTATGGGACAGAGCCCTTTGTGCCCTAGAAGCAGAGATCTTCTTTAAAAGTGAGAAAAAAGGTG